>JAEOAE010003210.1:0-12354 GCA_036365155.1 Meriones psammophilus
CACAGATGTCCGTTCAGTTTGGGGTCGCCGTGTCCCGGTGTTGCACAAGTTTGGGTGACCCCGGGTTCGTCGGGCGAGCGCAGCACCGGCGGGTGGTCGCTCGCCGTGTTCTCGCTCATGTTGGCCTGCTGCCCCAGTTGTCTCAGATCGCCTAGCCTGGGACGAGGTCTGTTTACTAAAACAGTCGGGATTCACGGTGATGGAATAGTTGTACCGCTGCTCGCCTAATCAGACTCCCGGCTGTGGTACATCTTGCTAACCATCTGGTGTCTACGAGCCAGCAGTGCACGAAAGAGATCGTGAGATTTCGTGACTGGGGGTCCACCAGATGGTCGGACAGGAAGGGCTCGCAGCACAAGCAGGCGCGCTTCTGTGGTCGTTGACTGCTGTTCACAACTGTTTTCATGACCTAAGCGACGCTGGATAGTATGGATTCTAGACGCGTCTCCTGTTTGCCCTGTAGAACGCGACAAGCCACATTGTTTCGGCATCACTACCTAACTTTGTAGCGCGAATGGATGTTATATGTTCATCAAGCAGCTGCAGTTCGGGCTTGTGCCACAAACTGGCGGGACATTCAGGGTTTTGCAAACCGGATTCACCACAGAGGTTTCATTAGACTTTTCCTCATATCCCGTAGTGGCGTTGTTTTTTTCAAGTGGGATCCGAAGGCCGCGGCAGCCGTGCCGAATCAGCCAACCGATAGAGAGGAAGAGAATATTCACAAGACGCGTGGCGACGCCAAGTGCTGGTAGTCAACAGCTTTGCCGGGTATAGATTGTCAGCAGCGGGGAGATTTGAGGCTGCCGAAGATTGACTCCATTGGTCCGTGACGAATGCAGCGCCTCCCTGCGAACGTGTCCGAGCACAGGAAGTGTCACCTGTCATGCAAAGGAGAGTGGAGAACTATGGACTCAATAAAAGATCAGGAAGCGAAATACGCATGTAGCCTCGCATAAGTGCACGGAGGTGAAGCGGACAGGTAGCGTGCCCAGCGTAAAGTGCGCGCATTCCCCACCGACACTCGGCTACCCATTTTTTGACACAAAGATCCAGCAGAACAATTTCTCCAAGCCCGCGTACCGTTATCAGTAGTTAGTGGTTACGCAGCCAATCCGAGTAGAGTGCGAAGATTATATCATACGCGGATCTTTTGAGAGATAGTGGCATTCCTTGATTGTTTTGAAGATTACGAGTAATTGCATCCACTGTGGGCCCAGATGGACACTGGGTCTCTGCACCGAGAGAGCAACGTGACCTTGTACAGCTGCAGAATGTCCACAGAGCATCTGGTCCTCTGTAAAGAGACAGTCTCTTCGAGATGGGCATGGTGAGATCACAAAGATGACTGCGACATTGCGGAAAGCTACTACTCGTTATGCGAAAGTCAACGGGCAAGTGACACAGTTGAAAATATTCAGAATGTAGAGAGTTGCAGACGTGCTCCACCTGTGGGAACACGGCAATGCAAATGCAAAGGTCAAGATGTGGTCGAAACTATCTGACTGTTACTGACACGCCTTCGGCTGGAGGAGAAAGATGTGGAGAAAGGGGTGGATTGACAGCGAAGCGGTAGACATGACACGGGACATTGATCCTGAAAATCTTTCTAGCTATCCTCAGCCGTCTCATGGTGCATGTGCTACGCTGGTCTTGCCCGTCAACAAACGACGTTGAAAGACATTCGCGAAACCTTACCAAAAGGTTTTCAGCACCGTCCACCAGTGACCAGACGGAAGTGCAGTCGTAGCTGAATGCGATTCAGAGGTCAACATTCTGTCGCTGACCTGGTCCCCAGATATGATCTTCCTCTGCACCTGGAGGCGCGTGTGCTACGCGGTCTTCTGTGTCTCTCGCATTGACTCAGATGTCACAGCTCGATATCGGCTTCTCAAGGCATAGAGCTGGCTCACCAAATTCGCACACAAAGACATAGTCCACAAATGCAAACCACAATCTCATTGTGCCGTGTCCCATATATCCTGCCTACCACGGCATAGCGTTAGCCGTAACCGCTGCTCGGGACGGCCGAAGAGAGCCGCTACAAGCTTTGTAACGAATAACGCAACAACCAGGCTTCAACCTGAAGACTATTTCTCGTCACCATTCGCGGTCATGTTTGTTCCCCTGTTACCGTGTTTGCGGTATTCTACCCTGTGGCTCTGTGTGCTACACTGACCGTATCACTGGAGCATGGGCGCCATTTTATCTATGATATGATCTGAAAAGTTTGAGCTATCGCCCTGAAACAGTGTATTTCACGTTGCCAATCCCCGAACAGAAGAAGCATTCGTGTGCCTGGTCGATCTGAGCAGGAACGACTAACGCAGAAGACGAAAGGACATCTGAAAAGCCGTGTATCACCACGGGGCATGGTGACGAGCACCTCCTCCGTATGACGCTCACTCTGAATATACTTTCCCTCTTGGTCACACGCACACGCAAATTCTCCCTTCTTCCCCAAACACCGCCTGCACAGACGCAAGCCCTTCTCTTTCCGCACCCACCTGTTCCCAGACGCACCTCTTCGCATATACGTACTAATACTACGACTTCACACCTTCGCCATTGGTGACACGCTAGCAGTTTATCGCCACTCTGCCGTCAATTAATGGCACTATTCAGTATAGCTGCGAGTACACCGCTGCTCGCCTGTCGTATTTGCTTTCGCTACGTGAAACGGGCCCCCGAGCCACAAGCACCAGGACTGCACAGTCGCACACGCAACTCCGCTTCTATTTCCAACTGACACACAGCTTCTTTTGCTGCTTCTCCTATGAGAGGTTCGCGATGAGCTTCGTTTCTTGTAAAGTGCTTAAATAGACACGAACACATAGCAGATATAAAAATTCTCTATCGCTCTTCTCTGTTCCCATGCAAAGATGCAGAACAGATGGAAAACGGTCTGACCAACTCGGCACCTTCCGCACCCCATGGCTCCCTTTGACGAATCCTCCGTCCTAGTATTGTGTTCGCTTCCGCTAGAACTTGGATCAGAGCATAATCCACATTCGCACAGTTGTAGACGTGAAGACTGTTCTAGCCAATCCTGTAGATGTCATGGCAAATCTGCTGCACGAAAATGATGATATGCGACAAACTCTCGGGACGTGCTGCGTTGCCAACGTTGAAGCCGTTCAGTCCCTGTCGAAAAACAGCGCTTAACTGGATGTACTACGCGACGCAGCGATAGCAGTGTTCTTATCACCATCACAGTGTACCTGCATGTATATTTGCGTAGAGTAGTTGAAGCAACAGCCCGTCTACGAATTTCAAACATACACGAGCGCATGAACCCCTGCTCACGACGAATCTGAGGGCTTGGGAACGACACGAGTTGCCTAGTCGACATTGCCTCTTGCGCATACTAACTGACATCTGATCAACGCGGGTACATGGAAGATAGCTCTATCCCCAACGGATAACGGCATTCGTACCACAGATTCAAGGCGCACGAGGTGGTGCGAGGGAAAAAGTCAGGACAAGCGATTGTGTCTGCTGCCTTCCTTCAAATCTCCCTTCGGCTTTCTAACAGGGAAGCGTAAGGCCGGACTACCCACACACGCTGTAGCGCATTCGAAAAAAATGCCACAGGCAATGTCGTCGACAGTCATTGGTCAAAAGACGTTTTTTCAAAATACAAGTGTTGCGCTTCTCGTGTGTACCGCTTCAAGAGACCCGCCGGCACGGTGTCTGCGAAGGCGCGTCTTGCTTGTCGCTGGCAGTCTCGGAACAGGTACTCTCCTCCACACTACTTCGCCCCTCACGCACGTGTGTGCAGACTCCCTCTCTCAACAGAACCAAATACGACCCCAGTGTGTGATGCATCCGACGTTACTCTTGTGCTGCGCATGGCGTAAAACATTGATCTGCTTGGTATCTGGAGAGAACTGGAACACAGAAGGTTCCTGACGACCCTCATTCTTCTTCGGTTGTACGCCAGCATATCGGAAGACAACAGCTTTAGCAGAAGAGTCGTATGCCGGCTTCGCTCTGTGTATAGCCATGAGCAGACACGTCCCACTCCGCCGCGTGCTGGCGCGTTTGCGTGCGTTCACAAAAGTGGGAACTGCCGCATTCAATAGGCAAACGTACATGTTTGACCTTCTGTGACCATGTGGATGAGGAATTCGTGGTCACACACTCGCCACACGAAAAAAGACTCGCGTGGCTGCGTTCGGCAAAACAGGAGGTAGTTCTTACAAAACAAATATGCCACCAGGCACGCAAAGGTGAGTTTTCATTGCAAAACCCTCAGCTGGGAACGTTATATCAGAATGAACTACAAGAAGACTGTCTCAATGTTTGTCGGCTTCGACTGACGCCAACCACATTCCAAGCTCGCACAAAACCACCAAATGATTCTCTTCTCGAACACCCAAATCGCACTACAACATATGCAACAAGTTGTGATTCGTCTCTCTCCCGACAAAGACGTAAGCGCTGTAGGATGAAGAAGTCGAAAGCTACGAGTCACGAGTGCACTGTTTACCCCCTAATCTGACCATCATGCCAGTCAGATCACTGCACATGCCTCCAGTGGTGGACAACACTACAAGGGGAGATGCCTCTTGACGACCCAAGTAATTCAGTCTACTGTGCCTCCCGAAGACAGTCAAATACTGGCACAGGAAATCTATCGAGTCCTATTCCCTCCATTATGACGCCCGACAGAGAACGCGAAGATCGGAGCGCGCTCTATATCTTCGATTTTACCGTCTTGACGAATGAGCACGCTTTCTATGCGTTGCAGCCCAGTACCGTTTACTTGTCATCTGAAGCTGAGCCCTGCGAACGTGGATACAGGATGTTCGAGCAGTGCTAAAACAGAAGTTCCTTTAAATGGACGCATATACAAATGCCAGAACCAACTAATGTCCCACCAATCAGGCTCTTCGGAATGCAGCTTGATGAACGAGACGAAAACGGGAAACTTGAGTCTTCCACACCGTGTTCCATCGATCAAAATTCGCAACGTGACGCAATCCTCGATCGCATCTTCACCAGTGGAAGGCATCGCTATTAGGGTCATATGGAGGGCAAAGAAAACGCGGACGGTAATCAAAGGGGGTTAGGCGGGTTTTCACTGGCTGTTGGGCTTCGTCTGCGGGGCGCGTGTAGTTTCTGTTGCCTTACGACTTGGAAACAGCACGATGGACTAGGTGCTTGATTTCGAATATCATCGCTGTATCCATCGCCGTGGGCTGCCTAAATACGACCCTCGTCAGCCCTAGACCGTTGTTTGCAGACAAGGGTACACTCCGAATATATGCGTCAACACTAAGCCACGAAGCAGAGGTGCCTAACAAATGAACATCGAGCCACGTCGACGAGTGTTTATGGCCCGGCGCGTCGACACGGAGTAGAGTCAAAGAACAAGAGCTGCACGCCAGTCTGCATGTTTGCAAAGTCCGCAAGTTTGTGTTGCCCTTTGGACGAACGCAGAGCAACTCACCTCAACATGTACTCCCGAGCTGGAGAGTATGATGGGATCCTTAATTGTGTAAGCAGCCGGAGCCCGCGTAGCCAACATCTGGATGACGGAGGTGTGGCCTCGCTCGCAGTAGATGGAATGTTCGAGAAACACCAGGCACCCCTAAGCGCATGAGTCGTTCTTTTCGAAACTCTAAACGTACACAGAAGTCCGTACAGAATTGTGTGTTGCCGTGTCTCGCTGTCTGGCACAAGGCTGGCTGAAATGCGGGTTCATCAGGCGCGAGCGTTCACCGGCGGTGGTCGCTCGCCGTGTCTCGCGCATGTTGCGCTCTGGCATCTCCTTACCTCGGATCACCGTGCCCGAATCGACGTGGGACTCCAAAAGCAGCTGGGTGGTTTTGCGCTTTTCCACACTACCATCGTGCATCAACAGAGCAGGTGATACTGCGCTTGTACAGCAGCTCACCTAGCCACGCTAGAGCGGTGCTGCAGCTTTCTAGCCATATGCTGACGACGAGCTAGCAGTACACAGTCGAAGATCGTTTTCGGGTCCGTGGTCGGTAACGACGAGCTAGACATGGGTTGCAGAGATCCCAGGCATGTTACGTCTGAGCATGGGTTAGTGCCCAGTTGTTTTTTTCTCCACTAGGCGCCTTCAATCGTCGGGGTCCCAGTCGCATGTTACCGTGTCCGCATCGTAATCATTCTAAAAACATGCTCAACCCAATGGTATTAGTGCCGGAAAAACGCATGGATGCAATCAAGTCCTTTAAACGAGATGCTCCGTCGCAGCAACCACGAGCGCTGGCGCAAGCTGTCTTTCAGAGCGGTATTCGAAACAAAAGGACAACCTGTCTTTCACTCGTAGCTGTTGTGGTCCTTTGCTTTAAGCTCCCGGCTCTCATAGGGTGTGCAGAGGCCGTAATCGATCCCCTCAAGAGCGCGAGGGAAAAAAGCCAACGTGAGACCTGGAGGGCAGAACGCAGCACTAGTGAGACTCCTTCGAGAGGTAGAGAAAGCCAAACGCAGGAGCAACGAAAGCCGATCGACGATGACGAAGGCATCAAGGGGACTCTAACAGGCAGTGAGCATATACCCGAAAACGAGTCCAAGGAGCAGGCATGTCACAAGACGTGGAGAAACTACGTGAAAGCACTATGGACGCGTGTCGAGAAGTGGTGGAAGCGAAATACGCAACTAGACTCGCAGAAGTGCTCGGATGTGAAGCGGAGAGGTGGTGTGCCAAGCGTAAACGCGGGGCATTCCCCCATTGACACTTTTGGCTATCCCTTTTTCGATATGAAATCCAGTAGGACAATTCTCGCCCGCATACCATTATCGACAGTTAGTGGGCACATGCAGCCAATCCGAGTAGGCGCTGAAGACTATATAATACGCGGATCTCTCGGAGAGATAGTGACTTTCTTGGACTGCTTCGAGGCATATGAGGTAATTGCCTCCACTGTGGGCCCAGACGGGCACTGGGTCTCTACACCGGGACGAAGCAATGTGATCTTGCAAATGCAAAATGTCAGCAATGGGTTGTCAGGTCCACTGGAGCTGAACGATAGGCTCCTGGAAACAGGCGTCGAGGGGTTCACAAAGCTGACAGGCACGTTGAGAGCGGAAGCGATCACGGCTCTCGCAACCAAAATAAATGCAGTCCTCGATGCAGTGGAGCATGTCCAGGGTCCAGAGCAGCTGCAGGACGCCTCAGCTGTGGAATGCTTTGCTGCACTGTAGAGCGGCCGATGATGTTATAAGAAACATATTGCTCTTCATAAAGTACGCTGTGGGGTGGCAGGGACTTGAAAAGGAGAAAGGCTGGGTTGACAACAAAGCGGTGGATTTGACAGGAACTTTGATCTTGAAAATTTCAAGCTATCCTCAACCTTCTCACGGAATGCGCGCTACCCTTGTGATGCCCGTCAACAAAACGACGTTGAAAGACATTCGCGAAACCTTACCAAAGGTTTTCAGCACGTCCACTGAGCACAAAGGAAAGCGGAAGTGACCTAAAGCCACGTTGAATGCGAATCAGAAATCAAACATTCCGTCGCTGGACCTGGTCCCCAGATATGATCTTCCTCTGCACCTGGAGGCGCGTGTGCTACGCGGTCTTCTGTGTCTCTCGCATTGACTCACATGTCACAGTTAATGATATCGGCTACTCAAGGGCATATTTGGGCTCACCAAATTCCGCACACAAAGACATAGTCCACAAATGCAAACCACAATCTCATTGATGTGCCGTGTCCCATATATCCTGCCTACCACGGCATAGCGTTAGCCGTAAACTGCTGCTCGGGACGGCCGAAGAGAGCCGCTACAAGCTTTGTAACGAATAACGCAACAACCAGGCTTCAACCTGAAGACTATTTCTCGTCACCATTCGCGGTCATGTTTGTTCCCTGTTACCGTGTTTGCGGTGCCCACCCTGGCTCTGTGTGCTACACTGACCGTATCACTGGAGCATGGGCGCCATTTTATCTATGATATGATCTGGAAAGTTTGAGCTATCGCCCTGAAACAGTGTATTTCACGTTGCCAATCCCCGAACAGAAGAAGCATTCGTGTGCCTGGTCGATCTGAGCAGGAACGACTAACGCAGAAGACGAAAGGGACATCGAAAAGCCGTATCACCACGGGCAGACGTGACGAGCACCTCCGTGGCGACGCTCACTCTGAATATACTTTTCCTCTTGGTCACACGCACACGCAAATTCTCCCCTCTTCCCCAAACACCGCCTGCACAGACGCAAGCCCTTCTCTTTCCGCACCCACCTGTTCCCAGACGCACCTCTTCGCATATACGTACTAATACTACGACTTCACACCTTCGCCATTGGTGACACGCTAGCAGTTTATCGCCACTCTGCCGCCGTGTGGCACTATTCAGTATAGCTGCGAGTACCACTGCGCTCGCCTGTCGTATTTTTCGCTACGTGAAACGGGCCCCCGGAGCTTTCACAAGCACCGGTAGGACTGCACACAGTCGCACACGAAACTCCGCTTATTTCCAACTGACACACAGCTTCTTTTGCTGCTTCTCCTAAGAGGGTTCGATGATGAGCTGTTTCTTGTAAAGTGCTTAAATAGACACGAACACATAGCAGATATAAAAATTCTCTATCGCTCTTCTCTGTTCCCATGCAAAGATGCAGAACAGATGGAAAACGGTCTGGACCAACTCGCACCTTCCTGCACCCCATGGCTCCTTGACGAATCCTCCTGTCCTAGTATTGTGTTCGCTTCCGCTAGACTTGGATCAGAGAATAATCCACATTCGCACAATTGTAGACGTGAAGACTGTTCTAGCCAATCCTGTAGATGTCATGGCAAATCTGCTGCACGAAAATGATGATATGCGACAAACTCTCGGGACGTGCTGCGCTGCCAACGTTGAAATGCGTTCAGTCCCTGTCGAAAAACAGCGCTTAACTGGATGTACTACGCGACGCAGCGATAGCAGTGTTCTTATCACCATCACAGTGTACCCGCATGTATATTTGCGTAGAGTAGTTGAAGCAACAGCCCGTCTACGAATTTCAAAACACATATCGAGCGCATGAACCCCTCTGCTCACGACGAATCTGAGGCTTGCAGGGAACGACACGAGTTGCCTAGTCGACATTGCCTGCGCATACTAACTGACATCTGATCAACGCGGGTACATGGAAGATAGCTCTATCCCCAACGGATAACGGCATTCGTACCACAGATTCAAGGCGCACGAGGTGGTGCGAGGGAAAGTCAGGACGATTGTGTCTGCTGCCTTCCTTCAAATCTCCTTCGGCTTTTAACAGGGAAGCGTAAGCCCGCTACCCACACACACGCTGTATTCCGAAAAAATGCCACAGGCAATGTCGTCGACAGTCATTGGTCAAAAGACGTTTTTTCAAAATACAAGTGTTGGCTTCGTAACCGCTTCAAGAGACCCGCCGGCACGGTGTCTGAAGGCGCGTCTTGTTGTCGCTGGCAGTCTCGGAACAGGTACTCTCCTCCACACTATTTCTGCCCTCACGCACGTGTGTGTGCAGACTCCTCTCTCAACAGAACCAAATACGACACCAGTGTGTGATGCATCCGACGTTACTCTTAAAGGCGCATGCGTAAAAAAAACATTGATCTGCTTGGTATCTGGAGAGAACTGGAACACAGAAGGTTCCTGACGACCTCATTCTTCTTCGGTTGTACGCCAGTATCGGAAGACAACAGCTTTAGCAGAAGAGTCGTATGCCGGTTTCGTTTGTGTATAGCCATGAGCAGACACGTCCCACTCCGCCGCGTGTTGGCGCGTTTGCGTGCGTTCACAAAAAGTGGGAACTGCCGCATTCAATAGGTAAACGTACACGTTTGACCTTCTGTGACCATGTGGATGAGGAATTCGTGGTCACACACTCGCCACACGAAAAGACTCGCGTGGCTGCGTCAATGGCAAAACAGGAGGTAGTTCTTACAAACAAATATGCCACCAGGCACGCAAAGGTGAGTTTTCGTGCAAACACCTCAGCTTTCGGGAACGTTATATCTAGAATGAACTACAAGAAGACTGTCTCAATGTTTGTCGGCTTCTGACTGGACGCCAACCACATTCCAAGCTCGCACAAATCCACCAAATGATTCTCTCCTCTCGAACACCCAAATCGCACTACAACATACGTAAACAAGTTGTGATTCGATCTCTCCCGACAAAGACGTAAGCGCTGTAGATGAAGAAGTCGTGAAAGCCACGAGTCACGAGTGCACTGTTTACCCCTAATCTGACCATCTGCCAGCTAGATCAAGCACTGCGACCTCCAGTGGTGGACAACACTCACAAGGAGATGCCTCATGACGACCCAAGTAATTCAGTCTACTGTGCCTCCCGAAGACAGTCAAATACTGGCACAGGAAATCTATCGAGTCCTATTCCCTCCATTATGACGCCCGACAGGAGAACGCGAAGATCGGAGCGTGCCTCTATATCTCTTCGATTTTTACCGTCTTGACGAATGAGCACGCTTTCTATGCGTTGCAGCCCAGTACTGTTGTACTTGTCATCTGAAGCTGAGCCCTGCGAACGGTGGATACAGGATGTTCGAGCAGTGCTAAAACAGAAGTTCCTTTAAATGGACGTGCATATACACATGCCAGAACCAACTAATGTCCCACTCCAATCAGGCTCTTCGGAATGCAGCTTGATGAACGAGACGAAACGGAAACTTGGAGCTTCTTCCACACCGTGTTCCATCGATCAAAATCTGCAACGTGACGCAATCCTCGATCGCATCTTCACCAGTGGAAGGCATCGCTATTAGGGTCATATGGAGGCAAAGAAAACGCGACGGTAATCAAGGGGTTTAGTGGGTTTTCACTGGCTGTTGGGCTTCGTCTGCGGGCGCGTGTAGTTTCTGTTGCCTTACGACTTGGAAACAGCACGATGGACTAGTGTGCTTTGATTTTCGAATATCATCGCTGCATCCATCGCCGGGCTGTTCCAAATACGACCCTCGTCAGCCCTAGACCGTTGTTTGCAGACAAGGGTACACTCGAATATATGTGTCAACACTAAGCCACGAAGCAGAGGTACCTAACAAATGAACATCGAGCCACGTCGACGAGTGTTTATGGCCCGGCGCGTCGACACGGTAGAGTCAAAGAACAAGAGCTGCACGCCAGTCTGCATGTTTGCAAGTCCGCAAGTTTGCGTTGCTTTTGGACGAACGCAGAGCAACTCACCTCAACATGTCCCGAGCTGAGAGTATGATGGGATCCTTAATTGTGTAGCAGCCGGAGCCCGCGTAGCCAACATCTGGATGATGGTGTGGCCTCGCTCGCAGTAGATGGAATGTTCGAGAAACACCAGGGCACCCTAAGCGCATGAGTCGTTCTTTTTCGAAACTCTAAACGTACGAAGTCCGTACAGAATGTGTGTTGCCGTGTCTCGCTGTCTGGCACAAGGCTGGCTGAAATGTGGGTTCATCAGGCGCGAGCGTTCACCGGCGGTGGTCGCTCGCCGTTCGCGCATGTTGCGCCTCTGGCATCTCTACCTCGGATCACCGTGCCCGAATCGACGTGGGACTCCAAAAGCAGCTGGGTGGTTTTGCAGGCTTTCCACACTACCATCGTACATCAACAGAGCAGGTGATACTGCGGCTTGTAACAGCAGCTCACCTAGCCACGCCAGAGCGGTGCTGCAGCTTTCTAGCCATATGCTGACGACGAGAGCAGTACACAGTCGAAGATCATTTTCCGGGTCCGTGGTCGGTAACGACGAGCCAGACATGGGTTGCAGAGATCCCAGGCATGTGCATGTCTGAGCATGGGTTAGTGCCCAGTTGTTTTTTTCTCCACTAGGCGCCTTCAATCGTCGGGGTCCAGGCGGCATGTTACCGTGTCCGCATCGTAATCATTCTAAAACATGCTCAACCCAATGGTATTAGTGCCGGAAAAACGCATGGATGCAATCAAGTCCTTTTAAACGAGATGCTCCGTCGCAGCAGTAACCACGAGCGCTGGCGCAAGCTGTCTTTCAGGAGCGGTATTCGAAACAAAGGACAACCTGTCTTTCACTCGTAGCTGTTGTGGTCCTCCGTTTTTAAGCTCCCGGCTCTCGTGGGCGTGCAGAGGCCGTAATCGATCCCCTCAGAGCGGAGGGAAAAAGCCAACGTGAGACCTGGAGGGCAGAACGCAGCAGCATAGTGAGACTCCTTCGAGAGGTGAGAAAGCCAAACGGTGAGCAACGAAAGCCGATCGACGATGATTTAGTACATCAAGGGCCTCTAACAGGCAGTGAGCATATCCCCCAAAACGATCCGAAAGGGGCAGGCTGTCACCGACGTGAGAACGGGAAAGGCGGAGCGTTCAGAAGTGGTGGAGGGGAAATGCCCATTGGGGGTCCAGAAGTGCTCGGGTGAAGGAAAAGGTGGTGTGCCC
>JAEOAE010001005.1:0-41409 GCA_036365155.1 Meriones psammophilus
TTGATTTACAAAGTGGTTGTACCAGTTTGCATTCCCACCAGCAATGGAGGAGGGTTCCCCTTTCTCCAGAACCTCTCCAGCATGTGTTGCCACTTGAGATTTTTATTTTAGCCATTCTGGTGGGTGTCAGGTGAAATCTCTAGGTCATTTTGATTTGCATCTCTCTGATGTCTAAGGATGTTGAACATTTCTTTAAGTATTTCTCTGCCATTCTGTATTCCTCTACTGAGAATTTTCTGTTTAGCTCCGTACTCCATTTTTTAAATCAGATTGTTTGAATAGCTGCTTTTTAACTTCTTTAACTCTTCATATATTCTGGATATGAGCCCTCTGTCTGATATAGGGTTGGTGAAGACCCTTTCCAAGTATGTAGGGTGTCCTTTTGTTTTGATGACTGTGTCCTTTGCTTTACAGAACCTTTTCAGTTTTATTAGTTCCCATTTATTGATTGTTGCTCTTACAGCCTGTGCTGTTGGTGTTCTGTTCAGGAAGTTGTCTCCTGTGCCAATGAGTTCCAATGTCTTACCCACTTTTTCTTTTAAGCAATTTAGGGTATCTGGTTTTATGTTGAGATCTTTGATCCACTTTGACTTTTGTTTTGTGCAGGGTGAAAGTATGGATCTATTTTCATTTTTCTGCATGTAAACATCCAGTTGGACCAGCACCACTTGTTGAAGATGCTATCTTTTTTCTACTGAATGGTTGTGGCTTCTTTGTAAAAAAATCAAGTATTCATAGATGTGTGGGTTTGTTTCTGTGTCTTCTGTTTGGTTCCTTTGATCCTCCTTTCTGTTTATATGACAATACCAGGTGGTTTTTATTACTGTTGCTCTGTAGTACAGCTTAAGATCAGGGATGGAGATGCCTCCAGATGATATGTTTTTGTACAGGATTGTTTTGGAAATTCTAAGTTTTTTATTTCTCCATATGAAGTTGAAAATTTTTGCTTCAAGGTCTGTAAAGAATTTTGGTGGTATTTTCATCGGAATTGCATTGAATCTGTAGATAGCCTTTGGCAGAATGACCATTTTCACAATGTTAATCCTACCAATCCATGAGCATGGGAGTTCTTTCCATCTTGTGATATATTCTTCAATTTCTTTCTTCAGAGACTTGAAGTTTTTCTCATTCTGGGTCTTTCAAATGCTTGGTTAGAGTCACCCCAAGGTACTTTATGTTACTAGTGGTTATTGTGAAGGGTGTTGTTTCCCTAATTTCTTAGTCTTTTTGTCTTTGGTATACAGGAGGGCTTCTGATTTTTTGAGTTGATTTTGTATCCAGCCACTTTGCTGAAGGTGTTTATCAGTTGAAGGAGTTCTCTAGTTGAATTTTTGGGGTCCCTCATGTGTACTATCATATCATCTGCAAACAGTGATATTTTTACTTTTTCCTTTCTGATTTATATCGCCTTGATCTCCTTTAGTTATCTTATTTCTCTCTCAAGGACATCAAGTACTATGTTGAAGAGATATGGAGATAATGGGCAGCCTTGCCTTGTCCCTGATTTCAGTGTGGTTGATTTAAGTTTCTCTCCATTGAGTTTGATGTTGGCTATAGTCTTGCTGTATATTACCTTTACTATGTTAAGTTATGTGCCTTGTACCTCTGATCTCTCCAAGATTTTAAACATGAATGGGTGTTGGACTTTTTCTTTCTTTTTTTTTTTTTTTTTTTTTTTTTTTTTTTTATTAATTACAGTTTATTCACTTTGTATCCCTCCATAATCCCCTCTTTCCTCCCCTCCCGGTCCCACCCTCCCTCCCTTTTTTCACCCATGCCCCTCCCCAAGTCCACTGATAGAAGAGGTCCTCCTCTCTTTCCTTCTGATCTTTGTCTATCAGATCACATCAGGAATGGCTGCATTGTCATCTTCTGTGGCCTGGTAAGGCTGCTGTCCCCTCAGGGGGAGGTGATGAAAGAACAGTCCTATCAGATTATGTCAGAGGCTGTCCCTCTTCCCATTACTATGTAACCCACTTGGACACTACACTGCCATGGACTACATCTGTGCAGGGGTTCTAGGTTATCTCCATGCATGGTACTTGGTTGCAGTATGAGTTTCTGGGAAGACCCCTGTGTACAAATTTTCTGGTACCATTGCTCTCCTTGTGGGGTTTCTGTCCTCTCCAGATCTTACTATTTCCCACTTCTTACATAAGATTCCGTGCACTTTGCCCAACAGTTGGCCATAAGTCTCAGCATCTGCTTTGATAGTCTGCAGGGCAGAGCCTTTCAGAGGCCCTTTGGGGCAGGTTCTTACTTTTTATCTTGTTTTATTCTTCTTCTGATGTCTATCCTCTTTGCCTTTCAGGATGGGGATTGAGTGTTTTAGTCAGAGTCCTCTCTCTTAATTAGTTTCTTTAGATGTACTGTGTTTAGTAATTTATCCTATGTTTTATATATATAAAACATAGGATAAATTATGTCTGTCCCAGAAGCAGAAAGACACACATGGTATATATTCACTCATATATATACATACATACATATATATGAGTGAATATATACCATGTGTGTCTTTCTGCTTCTGGGACAGCTCACTCAGGATGAGACTTTGAGGTCCCACTATGTACCTGCAAATTTCATGATTTTCTTATTTTTCATTGCAGAGTAGTACTCCATTGTGTAGATGTACCACAATTTCTACATCCATTCTTCAGTTGAGGGGCATCTGGGCTGTTTCCAGCTTCTGGCTATTACAAATAATGCTGCTACAATCATGGTTGAGCTGTTGGTATAATGGTCTTTTAAAATGTATATGCCTTGCCCTTGTTAATTCAAATGCTGATTTCCCCACCCCCACTCTCTGGTTTCAATCAGGATATTGCATTGTGATACTCACTATAAATATCCTGTCTCAACTCTTGTGTAAACAGGACAAAATAAAGCAACTAGATACAATGTTGTGCAATGGGAGGAGCCAGAGGACAGGAAAGAGGGGAAGAGCTAGAGAGTAGGAGGTGAGTGGGAGGAGAGCGAGGAAAGCAGACCTGGGGAAAGATCTTGAAGGACATGGAGCATGAACCAGACCTAAGATTTCACAAACATATCAAGTATAATGTGGGAAATCTAAATGTTAGGAAACTGAGGGCTTGGAGGTTTAGAAGGGAGTAAATATTGCCCAGGATTGTGTTCTAAGTTAACTAAAAACCCAGTCTCTTTGTGGTGATTTGGTTTTACAATTGCTGAGGATTAACAGCACCATTACTAGAAGATAAACTGATAGTAAATATTAATAACTTCTTACAACATTGAGCAAATGTCTTTATTGTGTACTTGAGCCCCTTTTGGATATATGCCTAGGAGTGGTATGGTTGGATCTTGAGGAAGCATTATTCCTAGTTGTCTGAGAAAGCGCCAGATTGATTTCCAGAGTGGTTGTACAAGTTTACATTCCCACCAGCAGTGGAGAAGGGTTCCCCTTTCTCCACAACCTCTCCAGCATGTGTTGTCACTTGAGTTTTTCATCTTGGCCATTCTGATGGGTATAAGGTGAAATCTCAGGGTCGTTTTGATTTGCATTTCCCTAATGGGTAATGACATTGAGCATTTCTTTAAGTGTTTCTCTGCCATTCGATATTTCTCTATCAAGAATTCTCTGTTTAGCTCTATTCCCCATTTTTTAAATTGGTTTGCTGTTTTTCAGCTTCTTTAGTTCTTTATATATACTGGATATTAGCCCTCTGTCAGATAAAGGGTTGGTGAAGATTCTTTCCCAGTCTGTAGGCAGTCATTTTGTTTTGATTATGGTGTCCTGTGCTTTACAGGAGCTTTTCAATTTCATGAGGTCCCATTTATTGATTGTTGCTCTTAGAGCCTGTGCTGTTAGTGTTCTGTTCAGGAAGTTGTCTCCTGTGCCAATGAGTTCAAGGGTATTCCCCACTTTTTTTTTTCTAACTGATTTGATGTGTCTGGTTTTATGTTGAGGTCTTTGATCCACTTGGACTTCAGTTTTGTGCAGGGTGATAAGTATGGATCTATTTTCATTTTTTTACACGTTGACATCCAGTTAGACTAGCACCATTTCTTGAAGATGCTATCTTTTTTCCATTGTATGGTTTTGGCATCTTTCTCAAAGATCAAGTGTCCATAAGTGTGTGGGTTTATTTCTGGGTCCTCTGTTTGGGTCCATTGATCTGCCATTCTGTTTCTATGCCAGTAGCATGCAGTTTTTATATCTTTTGCTCTATAGTACAGCTTAAGATCAGGGATGAAGATGCCTCCAGAAGATCTTTGATTGGAGAGGATTGTTTTAGCAATTCTGGGTTTCTTGTTATTCCATATGAAGTTGAGAATTTTTCTTTCCAGGTCTGTAAAGAATTGTGTTGGTAATTTGATGGGAATTGCATTGAATCTGTAGATTGCTTTTGGTAAGATAGCCATTTTTACTATGTTAATCCTGCCAAGCCATGAGCATTGGAGATCTTTCAGTCTTCTGATATCTTCTTCTAATTCTTTCTTCAGAGACTTGATTTTTTTTTTCATACAAGTCTTTGACTTCCTTGGTTAGGGTTACTCCGAGGTACTTTATGTCATTAGTGGCTATTGTGAAGGGTGTTGTTTTTCTAATTTCTTTCTCAGCCCTTTTGTCTTTTGTATAGAGGAGGGCTACTGATTTTTTTGAGTTAATTTTGTATCCGCCACTTTGCTGAAGGTGTTTATCAGCTGTAGGAATTCCCTGGTAGGGTTTTTTCAGGGTCACTCACATATACTGTCATATCATCTGCAAATAGTGATAATTTGACTTCTTCCTTTCCAATCTGTATCCCCTTGATCTCCTTCAACTGTCTTATTGCTCTAGCAAGGACTTCCAGAACTATGTTGAAGAGATATGGAGAGAGTGGGCAGCCTTGTCTTGTCCCTGATTTCAGTGGGATTGCTTTAAGTTTCTCTCTGTTCAGTTTGATGTTGGCTATAGGTTTGCTATATGTCACCTTTACTATGTTTAGATATGTGCCTTGTATCCCTGATCTCTCTAATACTTTAAACATGAATGGATGTTGGATTTTGTCAAATGCTTTTTCAGCATCTAGAGAGATTATCCTGTGGTTTTTTGATGGATTTCCGAATATTGAACCACCCCTGCATGCTTGGGATGAAGCTTACTTCAAGATAGTGGATGATATTTTTTATGTGTTCTTGTATTCGGTTTGCAAGTATTTTGTTGAGTATTTTTGCATCAATGTTCATAAGGTAGATTGGCCTGAAATTCTCTTTCTTTGTTGGGTCTTTGTGAGGTTTAGGCACCAAGGTGACTGTGGCTTCATAGAATGAGTTTGGTAGTGTTCCTTCTGATTCTGTTTTGTGGAATATTTTGAAGACAACTGGAGTTAGCTCTTCTTTGAAGGTCTGTAGATTTCTGTGCTGAAAGTATCTGGTCCTGGGCTTTTTTTGATGGGAGACTTTTGATGATGGCTTCTATTTCCTTGGGGGATATAGGGCTATTTAATTGATTTACCTGGTCCTGATTCAGCTTGGGTAAGTCCAATCGATCGAGAAAATTGTCCTTTTCATTTAGATTTTCAAATTTTGTGGCATATAGACTTTTGAAGTAAGTCTTAATGATTGTTTGAATTTCCTCAGTGTCTGTGGTTATGTCCCCCATTTCATTTCTGATTTTGTTGATTTGGATGTTGTCTCTCTGCCTTTTAGTTAGCTTGGTTAAGGGTTTGTCTATTTGTTGATTTTCTCAAAGAACCAGCTCTTGGTTTCATTGATACTTTGAAATGAAACAAATAAAACATTTCAAAGTATTGATTGATTTCAGCCCTGAGTTTGATTATTTCCAGCTGTCTACTCATTTTTAGTGTTTCTGCTTCTTCTTTTTCTAGGATTTTTAAGTGAGCCATTAAGTTGCTTGAATGCTCTGTCTCGAATTTCTTCTTGAAGGCACTTAGTGCTATGAACTTTCCTCTTAGCACTTCCTCCATGTGTCCTACAATTTTGGGTATGTTGTGTCCTCATTTTCATTGAGTTCTAGGAAGACTTTAATTTCTTTCTTTATTTCTTCCCTGACCCAGCTGTCATTTAGTAGCAAGTTGTTCAGTTTCCATATGTTTGTAGGTTTTTTTGCTATTTCTGTGTTGTTGAGGTCCAGCTTTATTCCATGGCAATCAGATAGGATACAAGGGATTATTTCAATCTTCTTGTATCTGTAGAGGCTTGCTTTTTGAGCAACTATATGGTCTATTTTGGAGAAGGTTCCATGGGATGCTGAGAAGAAGGTAAATTCTTTTGTGTTTGGGTGGAAGGTTCTATAAATGTCTGTTAGGTCCATTTGATTCATGACCTCTGTCAGAGACATTGTTTCTTTAATTAATTTCTGTTTTGTTGATCTGTCATTTGTTTAGAGTGTGGTGTTGAAGTCTCCCACTATTAATGTGTGGATATCTGTGTGTGGTTTAAGTTTTATCAGTGTTTCTTTTACAGATGTGGGTACCCTGATATTTAGGGCATAGATGTTTAGGATTGTGATGTCTTCCTGGTGGAATTTTCCCTTGATTAGTATGAAGTGTCCTTCCCTGTCTCTTTTTATTAATTTTGGTTCAAAGTCTATTTCATCATATATTAGAATGGCTACTCCTGCTTGCTTCTTGTGTCCATTTGCTTGGAAAGCCGTCTTCCAAAACTTTATCCTCAGGTAATGTCTATTTTTGTGACTTAGGTGTGTTTCTTGTATGTAACAGATTGCTGGGTTTGTTTATGCATCCATTCTGTTAGTCTGTGTCTTTTTATTGGAGAGTTGAGTCAATTGATGTTGAGAGAGATTAATGACCAATGGCTGTTAGATCCTTTGATTTTTATGTTGGGTGCGGTCATAAGTTTGTGTGCTTGGTTGCATTTTGTTTTACTGTAGTGAGGTTAATTATTTCCTGTTTCTTGAAAGTAGCTAGTTTTCTTGGGTTTTATTTTCCCTTCTAGTGTCTTCTGTAATGCTAGATTTGTGTGTAGGTATTGTTGAAATTTGTTTTGTCATTGAATATCTTGTTTTCTCTGTCTATGAGGACTAAGAGTTTTGCAGGGTATAGTAGCCTGGGCTGACATCTGTGTTCTCTTAGGGTCTGCATGATATCCGTCCAGGCCCTTCTGGCTTTCATAGTCTCTGTTGAAAAGTCAGGTGTGATTCTAATGGGTTTGCCATTATATGTTACTTGGCCTTTTTGCTTTGCAGCTCTTAGTATTTTTTCTTTGTTCTCTATACTTACTGTTTTGATTATTATGTGGCAGGAGGATTTTCTTTGCTGGTCTAATTTATTGGGTGTTCTGTAGGCCTCTTGTATTCTTATTAGCCTCTCCTTTAATTTGGGGAAAATTTCTTCAATGATTTTGTTGAAAATATTTTCTGGGCCTTGGAGCAGGGAATCTTATTTTTCCTCCATTCCTATTATTCTTAGATTTTATCTTTTTATGTTGTCTTTAATTTCTTGTATGGTCTGTGTCAGAAATTTTTAGATTTAACATTTTCTTTGACAGATACATGAATTTCTTCCATTGTATTTTCCACACTTGAGATTATTTCTTCCATCTCTTGTAGTCTATTTCTTATGCTAACCTTAGTTCCATTTTTCTTCCCTAAGTTCTCCCTCTCCATGTTTTCCTCCATTTGTTTTTTTTTTTTTTTTTTCAATTCTATCTTCAGATCTTAAGCCATTTTTTGATTTCCTTCACTTGTCTGACTGTATTTTTCTTTTTTTTCCATCGATTCTTTCAGCTTTTGTTTGAACTAACCTCTGTTTCTTTTATTTCATTCAGTGATTTAATCATTTTCCTTTCTAAAGGCCACAAACTGTTTGGCTGTAACTTTCATTTTTCCTTTCTTCTTTTTTTTTTTCCATCAATTTTTCTATTGTATTTTCCACACTTGAGATTATTTCTTCCATCTCTTGTAGTCTATTTCTTTTTTTTTTTTTTTTTCATTGCAGTTTATTCAGGAACCTTGAACAATCATCTGACCCTGGGGAAAGCCAGCCCACAGCTTAAATAGCCTCTGGATAGCCAGCCCAGGCGTGCCACGTGAGCAATGCAGATAGGTCCACATATATGGAAGCAAGCCAGATCCTCAGCCTTAGCCAAATGTGGAATTGTTGGTGACAGAGAGCACTCACCATCGGGAAGGTGGAAGGCGGAAACCAGCTCCATCTTTAAGGCATAGCATTCCGCAGCTCTCTACAGTTCCCTCTTTTTGTTTTAGATGCATCAGGCAAGAGTAGAGGTCTGATCTCTGACGTTAGAAATAAATTGGGACTTTGTACTGATGTTCATTTAGGTGTCATCCACCCAAAGAGCATCAAACCCGTCCGATACCTTTTTCTCAGAGGCGGGACCTGGGGTATCAACCCGCATGCAATCAGACATGCTCTTCTCTGGGTCCAAAGCGGCTGACCCTGAGTGCAGTGCTTTGCCTCGCATCCTGAGCGTAACATTTTAGCTTTTTATGGTAGCCAACCATGCTCGGGGAGAATGTCCTGCTTCATACCACAGAGGGCCTCTGAAAGCCTCTGCCCTTCAGACTATCAAAGCAGATGCTGAGCCTGATGGGCAACTGTTGGGCAGAGTGAATGGAATTTCAGGTAAGAACTGGGAAATAGTAAGAGCTGGAGAGGACAGGGTCTCCACAAGGAGAGCAACAGAACAAGAAAATTTGAACACAGGGAACTTCCCAGAGACTCATACTCCAACCAAGGACTATTCATGGAGATAACCCAGAACCCCTGCACAGATGTAGCCCAGGGCAGTTCAGAGTCCAATTGGGTTACATAGTAATGTGAAGAGGGACTGCCTCTGACATAATCTGATTGGCCTGCTCGTAGTCTATTTCTTATTCTAACCTCCATAGTTCCATTTTTCTTCCCTAAGTTCTCCCTCTCCATGATTTCCTCCATTTGTGTTTTCTTTAATTTTTCCAAATCTATCTTCAGATCTTAAGCCATTTTATTGATTTCCTTCACTTGTCTGACTGTATTTTTCTTTTTTTCCATCGATTCTTTCAGCTGTCTGTTTGAACTAACCTCTGTTTCTTTTATTTCATTCAGTGATTTAAGCATTTCCTTTCTAAAGGCCACAAACTGTTTGGCTGTAACTTCCTCTATTTCTTTATGGATGGCCATATTCTGTTTGAGTTTATCTTCCTCTAGGTCTTTACATATTTTATTTGTTTCCTCTGTTATCATCTTCATGAGCATAGTTGTTAGGTCATCTTCTTAGATTTCAGTTATGCTGGGGTGTCCAGGGCTTTGCCCCTGGATAATTAGGTTCTGCTGATGCCATATTACTCTGTCTTTTGTTGGTTGAGCTTTTAGGCTGGCCTCTACCCACTGGGCTATCTTAGGTGTTTGGGGTTAGTTTCTGGTGGTTCCTGGGGATCTTGTGAAGGAGAGTATCCCCTTGGCAGAAAGCTGGTTTTTCTTGAAGGAAGTCTTCTTGGCTTTTTGGGTATAGTCACTGGATAGTTGGTGTTTTTCAGGAGTTGGCGCTGCTCTCCTCAAGGATAGAGACCTGAGTAGTAACTGTGGTCTTTGTTAGTCGAGAGGGTTCTCCTCTCACCCATGAAAGTCCTGAAGACAGCTGCCCTGCTTCTGGATTTCTTGCTGTACATTTAATGATCTGCTGCTATGACCCGTGTGTCCTGTGGTTTTGTCAGTTTTGTTAGGATAACTAGTTGCCCCTTGGAACCGTATCTGGGGTTGATCTCAAAGATTCAGGGGTTTTGTAGGTCTGAGGTTTGGGCTCTGTGTCCCAGTTCCAAGTGGTAATCTGTGGTGGGTGGGTACCACTTTCCTGGTAACAGCAGGTTATCTGATGCACAGCAGGTCCCTGGGTTGGGCCAGTCTGTGAGACCTATTTCAGGGATATACTGGGTGGCCTGAGTCTGTCTTCTTTACCTAGTTCCCTGTGAGGATTTCTCCTGACAGTGACTCCCAGTCTCTGTTGCCCTGGGGCACATAGTTGGAGAGCTGGCAAGCAGCAACTCTTTGTGCCTGCTGCTGGAGTCCTGTTCAGTGATGGTGGCTCAGACCCGCTGGTCTGTGAGACTTTTTCCAGGGAAGGACTGGATGATTTAAGTCAGTACAGTTTCCTTCCTTTCCTGTGGATTCTCTCAGGACAGGGGCTCCCAGTCTCTTTTTGCCCTGGGGCACACAGCTCAGTCTGTGCCAGATAGCTAGTATGCAGAAACTGTGCCTGTGTCTGGAGCACAGCTCAGTGATGGCAGCTCGGACCCACCAGTCTGTGAGACTTTTTCCAGGGAAAGGCTGAGTGGCCCAAGTCAGAACTGTTTCCTTCTTTCCCTGTGGATTCTCTTGCGACAGGGACTCCCTGTCTGTGATGTTTTTTTGTGCCCACCGATCAGCCTGGGAAGGTGATCAGGACAGGTAGGCATGTGGCTCTGGTCTGGGGACCTAGTGCCTGCATGACCTGGGATCCCTTCTGGGTTCTGGCTGGGTGACCTGAGAGTGGTCCTGACTGATTCCCATGCCGTGGGGGTTTCCTCTCACCTGGGAAACACGATCGCTGTTGTTTTAGGGCCCAGAGTTCAGTCTCTTGGTTGCTGTACAGAAAATGTTGTCCTGCTCCTCAGACACCCTGTTCTCCTGGCACTGCCATCTTGTTGTGCCCCACCTTCTGTAAGTTGGGAAAATTTTCTTCTATGATTTTCTTAAAAATATTTTCCCGTCCTTGGAGCCTGGAGTCTTCTCTTTCATCTATTCTTATTATTCTTAGATTTCATCTTTTCATGGCATCCTTGATTTCTTGTATGTTTTGTGTTTGGAACTTTTCTGATTTTACCTTTTCTTTGAGGGAGTAATCAGTTTCAGCCAGTGTATCTTCAGCACCTGAGATTCTCTCTTCCATCTCTTGTATTCTATTGGTGCTGTTTACCTTTGTGATTCCTGATCTTTTCTCTAAGTTCTCGAGTTCCAGGGTTTTCTCTGTTTGTGTTTTCTTTATAGAATCTAATTCTGTTTTCATGCTTTGCACAATTTCCTTCATCTGAGTCAATGTGGCTTCTATTTTTTTTTGTTTGTTTGTTTCTTCTCTATATGTCTCTAATTGTTCCTGTATGTGGGCAGTTATAGTCTTCTGCATTTCTTTGAGAGCTCTGTTCATTTTTTTTTCTTTTTGTTCCTCTAATAACTACATAAGCACAGCTTTAAAGTCATTTTCCTTTGTTTCTGCTGAATTAAAATTTCCATTGATTTTAGGGGTTGCTGGTGGGTCCATGGTGTCCTGATTTTTGTTGGGTGATTCTTACCCCTACCTTTGGTCATTTGCTTATATGAGATCCTCACTCTTTTTTCCTTGAGTCTGAAGTTCAGACTGGAAATGTCTTTCTCTGTTCTCTGGAGTATTCTTCAGGAAGATCAGGGAGGTCCAGTAGTTTGAGAGTGTGTGTTGCTGTTTAAGTTGTACCGAAGGGAGGAAAACCACAGGTGCAGATTCGATATTTCAGGGGATTACGTGCGCGTGTGTGCGTGCGTGCGTGCGTGTGTGTGTGTGTGTGTGTGTGTGTGTGTGTGTGTGTGTGTGTGTACGTCTTGAAGGGGAGTGCTAGAGAGTGTAGGAGCTTGGGATATGGGGGTTTCGGAGCAAGTGCAGGAGGGGATGTGGATGCTGGCGAGGTTAGCAAGTGCAGATGGCGGGCACAAAACACCTGCACAGGTTTCCTGAATACCCAGTGGTCTCCAGTCTGTGGAGGGTTCTGCAGGCTGGACTCTGAAGTCTGTGGCTGATGCTGCAGGCAGGACAAGTACTCTGTTTTGGGCTCTGTGTACCTGGCCCTGTGCACTGTGCTAGAAACTGTGAGCACAGAAGGCTGGGCTCTGCTCTCTGAGATGGGAAGTGTTATGTGCTTCCTCTGCTGCTTCCCCCTCAGGCAAGGCTGGAGATCAGAGGTCATGGGGGAAATGCCAGGGGTTTGAGTGTTCTCAGTTTCAAATATCAAGGAGGGAGACATGTGTTTGGAGTAGACAGCACTGTGTGCAGGCAAGCTGTGTGCACTGTGTGGTGCCTCCTCTGCTTCAGCTGATAGTTGCAGTAACTCCAGAATAATTCCGGTAACTCAGCCACAGCTTCTCTGTTGGCTGCTGTACCTAGGCCTCCTTCACAGCTGCTGTCAGCTTGGCTACCTCTGCCACTGCTTCTGTCCATTACAGGGAAGTGCCCAGGAATTGATTCCCCAGGAGAAGTCCACAGAGATGTCCGCGATTGACCTGTGTCCTATTGGATTCAGATCAGGGTTTGTCCCCTTTCTCCCCGGACTCCTTGTACAGTCGTTTTGGGTTCCGCATCCCCTTGACTCACCAATTTGGAGTTTCAGCTCCTCTGAAAACAGTGTGCACTGATTGCCGCCATCTTGGATCCTCCTTATGTGTTCTTGAATATGATGAAAGCAGTGCTAAGATGAAAGTTCATAGCACCAAGTGCCTTCAAGAAGAAATTTGAAACATCTCATTCAAGCAACTTAATGGCTCACCTAAAAAGCCTTAGAGGAAAAAGAAGTAGACACACCAAAGAGGAGTAGACAGTTGGAAATAATCAACCTCAGGGCTGAAATCAATAAATTAGAAAGAAATAAAACAATTCAAAGAATCAATGAAACCAAGAGCTGGTTCTTTGAGAAAATCAACAAGATAGACAAACCTTTAGCCAAACTAACTAAAAGGCAGAGAGACAATGTCTAAATTAACAAAATCAGAAATGAAAACAGAGACCTAACAACAGACACTGAGGAAATCCAACAATCTTACTTATTTACTTACTTACTTACTTACTTTACTTACTTGCTTGCTTCAAAAGTCTATATGCCACAAAATTTGAAAATCTAAATGAAATGGGCAATTTTCTTGATTGATTCCTCTTGCCAAAGCTGGATCAAGATCAGGTAATCAATTAAATAGTCCTATATCCTCTAAGGAAATACAAGCATTTATCAAAATCTCCTATCAAAAAAAAAAAAAAAAAAAAAAAAAATGCCCAGGACCAGTCTGTTTCAGAACAGAATTCTACCAGACATTCAAAGAAGAGCTAACTCCAGTTCTCTTCAAACTATTCCACAAAATAGAAACAGAAGGAAAATTACCAAACTCATTCTATGAAGCCACAGTCACCTTGGGACCTAAACTCACAAAGACCCAACAAAGAAAGAGAATTTCAGGCCAATCTCCCTTATGTACATTGATGCAAAAGTGCTCAACAAAATACTTGCAAACCGAGTACAAAAACACTTCAAAAATAAACAATTTAAAACAAACACTAAACCCTAGAGAAATAGAAGCCATCATTTAAATTTTTCTAAATAAAAAATGCCCAAAGCCAGAGGGCTTTAGATCAGAATTCTATAAGACCATCAAAGAAAATTAACTCCTTACTCTAATCTAAAAATTAGAAACAGAAATAACATTGCCAAATTCTTTTTATGAGGGCCCAGTTAACCTGATACCCAAACCACATAAAGACTCAAAAAAGGAGAATTACAGACAAACGTTACTTATGAACACATATGCAAAATACTCAGTAAAATTCAGGTTGTAACCTGAATCCAAGAACACACCAATAAGATCATCCACCATGATCAAGTAAGCTTCATCTCAGAGAGAAAGGAAATGTTCAACATTAAATATATCAAAATAATCCACCATATAAATATACTGAAATACAAAATAAAATAAGTTCATCTCCAATGCTGAAAAATCATTTGAGAAAAACACAAAATCCCTTCAAAATAAAAATTCTCAAATGATTGCGTATACAAGGAACATACGCTAAACATATAAAGGCAGTTTTCAGAAAGCCTGTAGCCAACATCCATTTAAACTTCTCTAGGACAAAGAACACCATCAATTGGACACAGTTGCAACTTACAGAATGGGAAAGGATTTTCACCAACTCCACATTCAATAGAGGGCTAATATATAAGCTATATAAAGAACTCAAGAACCTAGAAATCAAAACCACGTAATCAAAAAAAAAAAAAAAAAAAAAAATGGGGTAGGGAGGCTGGAGAGATGGCTCAGAGGTGAAGAGCACTGGCTGTTCTTGCAAAGGTCCTGAGTTCAATTCCCAGCAACCACATGGTGGCTCACAACCATCTATAATGAGATCTGGTGTGCAGACACATATGCAGGCAGAATGCTGTATAATTAATAGAAAAATAAATCTAAAAAAAAATTTAAAAATTGGGGTAGAAATGTGTACAGAGTTTCTCAATAGAAGAATTTCAAATGGCTAAGAAACAAAGGAATCTTAAAACATTTCTCAGAGGGAAGGTAAAGAGAATTAACTGAAAAATTTAAGGGATTTTCCCTAATAAATGTACAGACAAACACGTCAGTTAACACAAAAGTTTTAAAACATTATAGTGCATCGGAGTTGAACTTTTAGTTAGAAGTGAGTTTATTAACTCTATAAACTTTATTCATTATTTTGAAATTCTATAGGATATTATTTCTAGTAAGTAAAGCAAATCTTTGGCAACGAATATAAAGTAAGAGTTTCATATAAACCATTGGTCCTCAGCCTTCCTAATGCTGAAACTTTTTAAGTATAGTTCCTCAGGTTATGGTGACTTCCATCCAAAACATTTTCATTGATACTTCATGACTGTAATTTCCCTACTGTTATGAAACATAATGTAAATATGTGATAATTCACATGGTCTTGGGCAACCCCTGTAGCAGCATCTTTTGACTGAAAAGCAGATGGGTTCCACAGATTGAAACCCTCTTAAATAAACCCATTATTCTTAATCAGAATCTTTTAGTAAAGCAGTATTTTATTGGTAATTATCCTTCAAAAATCTCTCTCTGTCCACTATTTCTTGTCACATGTATTGGGTAAGGATAGTCACTTATCCAGAGAATAAAAGATTCTCTGTGCTGGGACAGAAATGCTGAGTTCAACTTTATACTGTCCCAGGATAGTTTGCAGCATATCAGACTGATATTCCCAGGTCCTGAAAACACAATGGTATCCATGGAAGAGGGTGCTGTGTCCCAGGAGCTAAAGGCCACCAGCTTCAGACTTCTTGTTTACAAGGGTGGAGGCATATTAATCAGTTTTGTATGCAGCCAGCAGGGTTATAGTCCATTTCTAATCAGAACCAACAAAATCAAATGCCCCAGGACATACTGTTTAAACCTGATAAGTAACTAAGGACTGTTGGGCTTTCTATATTGTTCCTAATATAACTTGAAATTTTTACCTCTTTAGACCACATACTCTCCCCTGGCATACTGTGAGAAGCCCATGGAAACTTTGGATTTGTAAGATCCGTCTCCATTTGTCCCATCTGAAGGAGCAGCTGTGAATGTCATGAGGGTACAGTCTGAGCTCACTGCTGCTGTCACAAGTAGAAGTGTAAAATTTTGTGAAGATCAAAGCCATATGAGAACTTGTTAGACACTGACAGGAGCAGAGGTCCTTGTCTGTCATAGTCTAGACCTTGAGATTAGGAACTTCCTGTATCCACATATGGTCTACCTCTCTCATAGGATGTTGTGTTAGCAGTTTCCAGAGGAGATCTGCAAGTGCTCATCAGAAATTATTTAACGTTTTATACCTGAAAAGTACATGTCTGAAATAACATATTTAATTCAAAATGGAGGCATATGCATATTGGACAAGTGAATATTTATTTTTTCAATAATATTTGTGGCTCAATGGTGAAACATTGACATCGAATAAATAACATGAGTTGGTAGATAATGCCATGAGCTGCCCTATAACCAGTTGATTAGTAATACTATTTTGAGAGACTGTCTCCACGTATAGATTAGATTTGTATAGAAGGTGGTTTCTGCTCCAGGCTGGCTTCAAACTCATGAGTCTCCCGCTTTTGTCTCTCAAGTTCTGGGAGTACAGATGTGAAGCTCCACTCCTTGCCATGATAGTTCACATGTTTATTTTTGTCTTTTACTTTATGCCTAATTCTGGCTACATAATTTACTTCTCATATATACTTTCAGATTTCAATAATATGAAGTCCTGGCAGGTTCTGTGGTTTCGCTTATTGCTATTGATTTTTATTCATCGCCATAAGTTTTTTCATCGTTTGGATAGGAACAGTCACTGAAATAGTATTATCTTGGGCTCTATGAAATCATTACATAGATTAGGATGGTTCTGCCCTTCTGGAGAGATTTACCTTTCACTGTGTCAGAGGCCCATCTTAATCCTGTTTCAATACTGCCAATTTCTAAATTACACTAGTATTTGTATTCCTTGACTAAAACTCATGGCAGTCTTGGTCTGCAACAATGACTTCTTGAAAAATCTGGTGTTTCCTCTTTTATTTCTTCAGATTTAGATCCCTCTTGCAATTTCCTGAAGTTATGAGGAGGATGCTTGTTAGTTTTTGCTGTGTTTCCTTTACTTTGTGATTAAAGTTCCTATGATCTCAGTCTTCAATTAATGTCTGCCAGTATATCCACAGAGTGAATTCTGGCCTGCTCTTTGCATCTTAGTCCCTTGTTTATCTAAGAAAATACAACCCAAATATCTGAGGCCCTGCTCTCTGTTTTCATTAAGAGTGGCTTTGGAGATGAGTAATATTGAACAGATTTAGCCTCAATTCTCTTTTTTCCTTTCATCTTTTCTTCCATCTTCCCTTTCTTTTATTGCATGCTTTCTTACTTTTTTTGTTTGTTTTTTTTTTTTTTTTTTGCAATGTGTTTGAACATATCCTATTATTTCCCTAGGACTGCCAATCTGAGATCGCTCTACTAATGTTTGCTGTTAGACACTTAGTGCTTTTCTGTCTGAGAGCTGTAAGGCAATCTTTTTCAGTGATTGCTCATGCTCCCTGTAATAGTATTTTTGACTATTGATTCACACCAGCTACACTCACAGACACTGTACTGGCATTTGCTTTTGTATTTGCTGACTGCTTTGCATGGGCCCCTACAGCCCAGCCCAGCTGCTGAGAATATATAAACCAGCCTCTGCAGTGAGAACTGAACTGCATCAGACAGCAGGGGGAGCAACATGAAGTCACAGACCCAGGTCCTCATATCCCTGCTGCTTTGGGTGTCTGGTGAGAAACTCAAATTATTATAATCTTTACACAGTCACTTTTTTGTAGATGAGAAACTTAGAGTCTGCCAGACTCAGTATTTCATATTTCGATAATAATGCTCTGACAACATGATAGTACAAATATATTAAATGACAAATTTCAACTGTTTTTACTGTCTGTGTTTGTGTTCATATGCATGTTCATTGTGTATTCCTGATTGCAGGTGCCTGTGCAGACATTGTGATGACTCAGTCTCCATCCTCCCTGGCTGTGTCAGCAGGAGAGAAGGTCTCCATCAGCTGCAGGTCCAGTCAGAGCCTTTATCACAGCAGCAGCAAAAAGAACTTATTGTACTGGTACCAGCAGAAACCAGGACAGTCTCCTAAGCTGCTGATCTACCATGCATCCACTCGGTACACTGGGGTCCCTGATTGCTTCACAGGCAGTGGATCTGGGACAGATTACACTCTCAGCATCAGCAGTGTGCAGGATGAAGACCTGGCAGTTTATTACTGTTTGCAGGGTATTAGTGCTCCTCCCACAGTGATTCAGCCTCCAACACAAACCTCCTTGAGAGTCTCCCCAGCTGCCTGCACCACACACAGCCCTGGCCCTGCACACTTCCCCCTTCTGTGTAATAGCAGGTGTGTCTGAAAAAGTGATGAATAGTTTGCCGAGCCCAGTACAAATTATGGGTTCAATGACTCTTTTGTCTTTTGGTATGAAAATACAAAAAGAACTCAGGATTATCATTCATTTCCTTCTGTAGGATTTGGGGACATAAAGGAGGCCAACAAATCACTGTAAGAAATCTGAAAGCTGATATAGATGTTTTGAAACATCAAACTGCTGTTGGAACACCAGAAGTGTGACAAGGATGATCAGGATAACTAGTCTATAGAGTTCTGGGTAGAACAGACTAAAGTAAATGGGCAAGACTTGACAAAGAACAAGAAAAAAGAGGAGAGAGAGAGATACAAAGGGCCCCAGTAGAAAAATGAGGCTGTTCAAGCAGAGCCCTAGGAGCAGAGAGGAAACATCTGCCAAAAGACTGAGGACAGATGTTTTTCACTCAAATACAGCAAATGCAAACTCCTGCCCACCCTAGAAGACACATACCATACCAGCTACATATCTTTACTGAGTCCCATATTTCAGAGGTTTTATAACAAAAGTTCAGATTGAGAAATGTGCTAGAGGGATTGATTTTAGAGGGGGAAAAAGGCTGAAAATGAAATCTGAAGCATCAATATACCAATTTGAAAACTCCAGAGAAGAATCAAGAATGAGAGAGAAGGCAGACAAAGTTCATAGTAATGTTTGGACAAAAGCAAGGGGAATGTCTCTGAATTCCCTGGGAAAGACAGGCAAGGTCAGTTGTTAGGATTGGTGAGTGTCAGGATCCATCTGTGTGAAGACAAAAATGCCTTGGCAGGAATATTGGAAGATAGTGTCTTTAAGATTTAGGACTGAAAAGTGAGTGGTGTGCTCAGCTATGATAGAGGAAAGCCAAAGATGTAAAGACACAGTAGTTAATGAAGAAAGATCTTGTTCTAGGTATAAGATTCTGTTGGGAGTGGCTGCATTGTCTTCTTCTGTGGCCTGTGACTAGGATCAGAAGGAAGGAAAAGAAGAGCTCCCCTATCAGGAGACTTGGGAAAGGGCATGCATGCAGAGGGTGGAGGAAGAGAGGGATTGGGACTGGAGGAGGGATGGAACCACAGGGGGGATACAAAGTGAATAAAGTGTAATTAATAAAGAATAAAAAAGATTATGTTGGGGTTTTTTTGGTTTTGTTTTGTTTTGGTTTGGTTTTTTGACTGTTAATATGGGAGCATGTGGGGTAAGGAGGAAGAAATGATGAGTGTTAGGCTAGGCTAGGCTGATTAAGGGTAGGGAGTATTGATTTTGGAGATATGTGCAGAAGGGTCTGTGAATATAATAGAGAGAAGTTTATGATGCACAGCAAGGGAAAAAAGAGTGGCATCCATTACAGTGGGATAGACTAGAGAAGTGGGGCAAGGATAAGAGGATTTTGGGGACTGGGAGACTGGCAGTGTACAATTAGAGTCTGAGGAAAGAAGAGGAGAGACTCAGGAGTACCCTGGGAGCTGTTATCAGGACAGAAAGGAAAAATTTATGGCAAATATGGAGAAGACATGTTTTCCTAGAAAAGAATAGCACATTAGGAAATGAGGAGAAATAAACATTGAAAGAAACAATTTAAGGGAGAAAGCTGGAGGGGTCTGGAGGTTGGTTGTGTATTCTGACTATGGGTGAGAGAGAGAGGTGAGTGGAGCCCCAACAGTAGCATAAAGTGCAGAAAAGAAATCAGAAACAACACTTTCTATACTTTAAATTCCTCTCCTAGTTGTATAAATCACAGAAATAGCAAAAAGCCTACACACACATGGAAACTGAACAACTTGTTACTAAATGACAGCTGGGTCAGGGAAGAAATAAAGAAAGAAATTAAAGTCTTTCTAGAAATCAATGAAAATGAAGACACAACATACCCAAACTTGTGGGACACAATGAAAGCAGTGCTAAGAGGAAAGTTCATAGCACTAAGTTCCTTCAAGAAGAAATTCGAGATAGCTCATTCAAGCACCTTAATGGCTCACTTAAAAACCCTAGAAAAAGAAGAAGCAGACACACCAAGAAGGAGTAGATGGCTGGAAATAATCAAACTCAGGGCTGAAGTCAATCAGTTGGAAACAAATAAAACAATCCAAAGAATCAATGAAACCAAGAGCTGGTTCTTTGAGAAAATCAACAAGATAGACAAACCCTTAGCCAAGCTAACTAAAAGGCAGAGAGACACCACCCAAATCAAGAAAATCAGAAATGAAAAGTGGGACATAACTACAGACACTGAGGAAATCCAAACAATCATTAGGACTTACTTCAAAAGTCTATATGCCACAAAATTTGAAAATCTAAATGAAATGGACAATTTTCTTGATGGATTTGACTTACCAAAGCTGAATCAGGACCAGGTAAATCAACTAAATAGTCCTATATCCCCCAAAGAAATAGAAGCGGTCATCAAAAGTCTCCCATCCCTGACATAATCTGATTGGCCTGCTCTTTGATCACCTCCCCCTGGGGGGGAGCAGCCTTACCAGGCCATAGTAGAGGACAATGCAGCCACTTTTGATGTGAACTGACAGACTAAGATCAGAAAGGAGAGGAGAACCTCCCCTATTAGTGGACTTGGGGAGTGGCATGCAAGCAGAGGGAGGAGGGAGGGTGGTATTGGGAGGGGAGGAGGGAGTGGCTTATGGGGGGATGCAGAATGAATAAAGTGTAATTGATGAAAAATTTAAAAAAAAGGGAAAAAATAATTTAAGAACCTTAAATGACTTTCATAAGTGGAGGAAAACATGGAGTTAGTCAATTGGCATGGAGCACGTCTCGCCCCTGGGGGCAATATTCTCCTGAACCTACTCAGACCTCAGACACCACCACTGCTAGTTCTAGAACTGACGCAGGATGTTCCAAGGAGGGGGTTAAGGCTTCTCATAATATTTCCTATAAGCCCACACCTGTTTGTCTATATCCCCCATTTTTATTCATTATTAGCCAGATAGAGCCAAGTAATTGTGGTAATGATACTTGCTTTTTTGCCCAATGCTGGAAGGCTAGTAAATTCAGGTATGCCCTGGTTACTCGCATGCCTCACTGGGTGCCTGTGCCTGTTGATGCCCCTCACGCTATGACTCTCTTCAGACAGAAAAGGGATCTTGGAACTACAGCCACCATTGTTACTACCATCTAATTGTCAGCTGTTGGAGCTACCACCGGGGCGTCAGCCATGAGTCATACTGGGCAGACTGCTCAGACCCTGAACAATCATTTAGCCAATGTAGCTCATGCCTTAGTTGCACGTAAAGGATTTAATGCTCAACTAAAAGGAAGCTTGATGGTGTTCAATCAGAGGATTGACCTCATGCAGGAGCAAATTGTTACCCTATGGCAAATCACTCAACTTGGCTGTCAATGAAAATATGTGGGACTTTGAGTCACTAGCATATAACATGAGAATTTTTCCTGTGCTGCAAATCTGTCTAAACAATTGTCTAGCTATATTTTAGGTAATTGGACTGGAGAATTCGATACTATGATGGAGCAGCTGAGAGTGGCCATTGTCACAGTAAATTCTACCAGAGTGGACACAGGACTAGCCACAGGATTATCATCATGGATTGCTGCAGCCATGAATCATCTGAAGGAATGGGTAGGCATGGGAGTGTTAGCAGGCCTTCTGGTGTTGGTCTCCTTGGTTTGCCTGTGGTATATATGCAAGATTAGAGTCTCACAACAGTGTGATGCAGCCATGATCATTCAGGCCTTTACAGCCATTGAAGCAGGACATTCTCCCCAAGCATGGTTGGATACCATAAAAAGCTAAAATGTTAAGCTTAGGATGCGAGGCTAAGCACTGCACTCAGGGTCAGCCGCTTTGGACCCAGAGAAGAGCATGTGTGATTGAATGCGGGTTGATGCCCCAGGTCCCGCCTCTGAGAAAAAGGTATCAGACAGTTCTGATGCTCTTTGGGTGGATGACACCTAAATGAACATCGGTACAAAGTCCCAATTTATTTCTAATATCAGAGATCAGACCTATACTGTTGCCTGATGCGTCTAAAACAAAAAGGAGGAAATGTAGAGAGCTGCGGAATGCTATGCCTTAAAGATGGAGCTGGTTTCCACCTTCCACCTTCCACCTTCCCAATGGTGAGTGCTCTCTGTCACGACCAATTCCACATTTGGCTAAGGCTGAGGATCTGGCTTGCTTCCATGTATGTGGACCTATCTGCATTGCCCAAGTGGCACGCATGGGTTGGCTACCCAGAGGCTATTTAAGCTGTGGGCTGGCTTTCCCCAGGGTCAGATGATTGTTCAAGGTTCCTGAATAAACTGCATTGAAAAAAAAAAAAAAAAGTCTCCCATCCAAAAAAAGCCCAGGACCAGATGGCTTCAGCCCAGAATTCTACCAGACCTTCAAAGAAGAGCTAACACCAATTCTCTTCAAAATATTCCACAAAATAGAAACAGAAGGAACATTACCAAACTCATTCTATGAAGCCACAGTCACCTTGGTACCTAAACCTCACAAAGACTCAACAAAGAAAGAGAATTTCAGGCCAATCTCCCATAGGAACATTGATGCAAAAATACTTAATAAAATACTTGCAAACCGAATCCAAGAACACATTAAAGATATTATCCACTATGAACAAGTAGGCTTCATCCCAGGTATGCAGGGGTGGTTCAATATATGGAAATCCATCAATGTGATCTACCATATTAACAAACTGAAAAAAAAAACACATGACAATCTCCCTAGATGCTGAAAAAGCATTTGACAAAACCAACATCCATTCATGTTTAAAGTATTGGAGAGATCAGGGATACAAGGCACATATCTAAACATAGTAAAGGTGATATACAGCAAGCCTATAGCCAACATCAAACTGAACGGAGAGAAACTTAAAGCAATCCCACTAAAATCAGGGACTTTCTCAAGTTTTCAATCATCAGACCCTAACTCATTTTTCCTGAACTCTCATAGCCTCTGACTATACGACTAAGACCTCCATAACTTGTATCCTTTCATTTTTCTTGACATATATAACTTACTAGCCTTTGTCTCATAACCTTTAGAAACTCACGCTAATCTTAGTGTAAAAACTGTCAGTAAGGTAAACTGTACATATGAAGTGGATTTGCCAAGGAGATGAGTGTTTGCTACTGTTAGAGCTACAATTAGCCATCAAGGACAGCAGAGATCCAAGGAAGATAAATTTAAGTAGAAGTAAAATTTAAATAGTTTTTGTATCACTTAAAATGATAGAGATTAACTTAGTCGGTTGAAGCATATCAAGTCTCATCTATCCTGAGAGGCTGCATCTCCAGGGGAAAGTGATCAAAGAACATGCAACCACATTCATGACAGAGGCAGCCCCAGTTCTTCTTATTGAGGAACCACATCGACACTGAGCAAGGGGTGGACACTGCCAACAGAAAAAACGACAGTCTACAGACAGGGAAAAGTTCTTCACCAACTCAACATCAGACTGAAAGCTAATATCCAGAATATATAAAGAACTCAAGAAATTGGACAGCAATTACTAAATAATCCAGTTACTAGTGAGGTAGAGAGGTAAACAGAGGAATATGGAATGTTGGAAAGAAATTCTCTAACATCCTCAGTCATCAGGGAAATGCAAATCTAAATGACCCAGAGTTTCCAACTCACACTCATCACAATGGCTAACATCAAATGCTCAAGTCACAACACATAATGGATAGAATGTGGAGAAAGGAGAACCCTCCTCCATTGCTGGTGAGATGCAAAGTTGTACAGCCATTTTGGAAATCAATCTGGCGCCTTCACAGAATATGAGGAATAGTGCTACTTCAAGATCCAGCTATACCACTCCTTAGCATAAGCCCAAAAGATGCTCTACCATTCAACAAGGACATTTGCTCAACTATGTTCATTGCAGGTTTATTTGTAGTAGCCCGAATCTGGCAAAAATCTATATGTCCCTCACCCTGGGAATAGATACAGAAATTGTGGTACATGTACACAGTGGAATACAACAGTTAAAAGCAAGGAAAACATGAAATTTACAGGCAAAAAGATGTATGAGATAACCCAGAAGCACAAAGAATTTTAATAGTTTAATTCTGAGGGATGAAAGTGCTCCTGCATCCCATATACTTACAGCAGTGCTGTGACATGATAGCTCATAATAATTAAACATGATGATTCCGTAATGCCAGCCAGGAAATCATTGTGATGCACTTAAAATACTCTAGGGAATTCTGTGCTAATCTTAACTGCCATAGGGTGACACAAGTGCCAGTGTTCTTTGAGCAGTAAGCCAAGCTGTTCTGAGCTGATTTGCATGTAATCAAGGCATTAGTCACATTGTACATTGTTCAAAGCATCTTTACAGACAGCTTTTCAATGCTCAAAGAAACAGCCTCCAGTCCATCTCTCAGAGATGGGGTCACCTGCTTTCCTGCTGTGGGGACTGCTGCTGTGGGTGTCAGGTGAGAGGCTACAGTTTTGGGAGCAGCCCCTGTGGCCACTGCTGTTTCCCATGCCTTGCTGTCCTGATTATCAAAATTATGTTATTTAGGCAGTGCAGGCACAGGTACCAATATGATAAACAAATATGTAATGGAAAGTTGAGAAAGATACCATCACCTGCACTGTGGAGAGATGAAGAATTGGGTACTTGATGTGCAGTGAGGACCAGGCAGATGTGAGTGGCCTGCACTGCCCCCTGAGGCTATGGTGATGTTTGGACCCATGGTACCACTAAGGGCCAAGCTCAGAATTTTTCTTTCAAGGTCTGTGAAGAATTGTGTTGGTAATTTGATGGAAAATTCATTGAACAGAATTGCATTGAATCTGTAGATTGCTTTTGTTAAGATGGCCATTTTTACTATGTTAATCTTTCTGAGCTGTGAGCATGGGAGATCTTTCCATTTTCTGATATCTTGTTCTATTTGTTTCTTCAGATACTTGAAGATTCTTTCATACAAGTCCATGTGGACCTCTGAGTGAGGGGTGCAGAGGCTGCCTCTATTGTGATCTCAGTTGACTGCTCTCTGATCATTGCCCCTGTTGATGCAGCCTTGCCGGGCCATGGAGGAAGAGGATCCAAGCATTCCTGATGAGACTTAACAAGCTATGAGCAGAAGTCAATAAGAGAAAACTCCCCCTTTAAGTGCACTAGGGGAAGGGGATGAGGGGAAGAGGGAGGAAAAGTGGGAGTTTAGGGAGAGGGCTTCGATCTGGATATGTAATGAATCAATTGTGGATTAAAACAATAAAAATTTTATCAAGATTAAAATATTATTGCTTGTTTTTTAAAAAGGCTGTGTACCCCTTCTGGATAGATGTTTTTTGTTTGTTTGTTTGTTTGTTGTTATCTACTTTTAGGCCCAGCATGAGCCTAATTTCTAGAAGGGATGAAGAGAACTCAGGAGACCAATATTTGATATATTTGATGCAAAATCACAAGAGGTTTATTTTGAACATTTCACAATGGGGTCACCACTGCTAGTCAGCAAGGAATGGCACTGGGAGACAAAGGCCTTGGGTTTTTAAAGGACAAGGCCCAGGAATTTTCAGTGGTTGCAGTCTTGGCAATTCAGGATTGGATGAGGTATTTAACTTTTAAAATAATTGGTTGGTTTGGGCACCCTTAGGTCTGGTCAGAACTGTTGTAAATATCTGGGGAATATCTGATCTTTAAGTCAGTTTGGAATTTCCTGCCATATGAGATATAGCCACAGTTGAAGGTGGGAGAGGGTTAACTCATCCTGTGTCTGTTCTAAGGAGTGGGGGCTACAGGCTTTGGGTCAAAGGTCAAGAGCTCTTCAGGAGAAGGATTGGGGCCATTTGGCCCAGTTCCCAAAGTTTATCTACTTTATCTCACAGGTGCCTGCCAGTGGTTTTTCTCTCCATTTAGTAGAGATCTCTTTTTGTTCTCTTCCTTATCTCTGCCCTCCCAGGTGGCTAATGTCAGGAACTTTTACATTCCTCTGTTCTCTGGAGAAGCACTAAGAGGTTTAATTAACTGGGCCTAAAACTTGAAAATATAAGTTATAAGGCAATTAAAAGAAACATATGTTTCAAAGGTAGTCTGATGCTTTCATACTTACTATTCAGGCAAAACCATCACAACCCAGTTTAAATACTGCTAATTTTTAAGTTACCCTAAAAGATGAATTTCTGGAATTGAACACTCTAGCCAGGGTTGGTCTACAGGGATGATTTCATGAGGAAGTCTGTTTTGATTCATCCCCCTTCCGTTCTCTCAGTTTAGAGCTCTCCTTCAATTCCACAAAGTTGTGGAGGAAATGCTTGTTAGTTTCTGTTGCTATTACGTTTTCGGTGAGATTAAAGCTTCTCTGGTCACAGGATTAAATTAAAGTCTCTTAGAAGTTCCACAAAATGAATTCTTTCTTTCTCTCTCTCTCTCTCTTTTGCCTTTATTTTATCATTTATTACAATTTATTCTCTTTGTATCCTGGATGTGGCCTCCTCCTTCTTCCCTCCCAGTCCTACCCTCCCTCCCTCTTTCCCCCACACCCCTCCCCTAATCCATTGAGAGGGGTGGTCCTCCTTCCTTTCTATCTGACCCTAGCCCACCAAATCCCTCAGGACTGGTTGCATTGTCTTCCTCTGTGGACTGGCAAGGCTGCATGCCCCAGGGGGAGGTAATCAGAGAGCCTGCCACTGAGTTCATGCAGAGAAAGTCCCTGCTCCCTTTACTAGGGACCACACTTGGAGACTGAGTCTATGAACAACATCTGAGCCAGGGTTTTAGCTCATTTGCATGCATGCCTTGATGGGGTATCATTTTCTTTAGGGCCCCCAGGGGTCAGTTTTTATGGATCTATTGCAATGCTTGTGAAGCTCCTGTCCCCTCTGGGTCTTTCTATCTCCCCCTTCTTTCATAAGATTCCCTGCTGTCTTCCCAAAGTTTGGCTGTGTCTCAGCCTCTGAATCTATATCTTGATCAGTACAGTCCAAGTTCTACAGAAGGAAAAGAAAGAAAGAAAATCCCAAGTCCATTTTTACATTTTCATATGAAGTATTTTCATACCAAAAGACATCAGAATAATTGAACCCATAATTTTGTACTGGTCTCTGTAAACTTTTTCATCATGTTTTCAGTCACATATGTGATCACACAGGGAACAGAACAGGAGCCTATTACAGAGGGACTCTGAAAGACTGTTCCATCTCCTCCCAATCCAATCCTCCCTCCTTTTTCTTCTCCTATGCACTTCCCCCAGTCCAATGAAAGGGTGGTCCTCCTCCCCTTGATCTGACCCTAGTCTATCAGGTCTCATCACAACTGTCTTCATTGTCTTCTGTTGTGGACTGTTAAGGCTGTTCTGCTCTCAGATAGAAGTGATCAAAAAGCCAGCCTCTGAGTTCATGTCAGAGACAGTCCCTGTACCCATTACTAGGGAATTCCACTTATACACTGAGCTGCCCCATGGGCTATATCTGTGCAGGGGTTCTAGGTTATCTCCATGCATGGTCCTTGTTTGGAGTATCAGTCTCACAAAAGACACCTGTGCCCAGATATTTTTTGTTTTTTTTTCTCCTTGTGGAACTCCTATCCCCTCAATGTCTTTCTATCTCCCCTTCTTTCATAAGATTCTATGTACTCTGCCCAAAGTTTGGCTGAGTCTCAGCATATGTTTTGATCCCCTGCCAGGTAAGGTCTTTCAGAGGCCCTCTGTTTTAGGCTCCTATCTTGTTCCCCATTTTCTCCCTCTTCAGATGTCCTTCGTGTTTGCCTTTCTGAATGAGGATTGATCATCTTACCCAGAGTCTTTCTTGATTAGCTTCTTGAGCAATACAGATTTTAGTAGGATTATCCTATATTATATGTCTATTATCCACTTGTAAGTGAGTATATACCATGTGAGTCTTTTTGCTTCTGAGAAAACTCACTCAGGATGAACTTTTCTTTTCTACATCCTTCAATTATTGTGAATATTTCATAACTTCTTTGTTTTAATTGCTTGGTAGTATCCAATTGTGTAAATGTACAACAATTTCTGTATCCATTCCTCAAATGAGGGACATCTTGGTTTTTTCCAACTTCTGACTATTATAAATAAAGCTGCTATGAACATGTTTGAGCAAATGTCCTTGTTATATACATGAGCATCTTTTGGATATATGCCTAGGAGTGGTATACCTGGATCTTGAGGTACCACTATTCCTAATTTTCTGAGAACGTTCCAGATTGATTTCCAAAGCAGTTTTACAAGTTTGCATTCCCAACAGCAATGGAGTAAGGCTCCTCTTTCTCCACATCCTCTCCAGCAAATTTTGTCACTTGAGTTTTTGATCTTAGCCACTCTGGGATGTAAGATGAAATCTCAGTCATTTTGATTTGCATTTCCCTGATGACTAAGTACTTTGAGCATTTCTTTGTTTCTCTGCCATTCTATAGTCCTCTACAGAGAATTCTCTGTTTATCTCTATACCCCATTTTTAATTGGATTACTTGATTGGTTGCTATTTGATTTCTTAAGTTCTTTATATATTCTGGATATCAGCCCTCTGTCAGATACAGGGTTGGTGAAGATCTTTTCCCAATCTGTAGGCTGTCGTTTTGTTCTGATGATACTATCCTTTGATTTACAGAAGCTTTTCAGTTTCATGAGGTCCCATTTATTGATTGTTGCTCTTAGAGCCTGTGCTGTTAGTGTTCTGTTCAGGAAGTTGTCTCCTGTGCCAATGAGCTCAAGGATCTTCGCCACTTTTTCTTCTAACAGGTTTAGTGTGTCTGGTTTTATATTGAGGTCTTTGATCCACTTGGACTTTAGTTTTGTGCAGGGTGATAAGAATGGATCTATTTTCATTATTCTACATATAGACATCAAATTAGACCAGCATGATTTGTTGAAGATTCTATCTTTTTTCCACTGTATGGTTTTGTCATCTTTGTCAAAAATCAGGTGTCTGTAAGTGTGGGATTTATTTCTAGGTCCTCTATTTGATTCTATTGATGCCCCTTTCTGTTTCTATTCTATTACCATGCAGATTTTATTACCATTCCTCTTTACTACAGCTTTAGATCAGGAATAGAGATACCTCCAGAAGATCTTTTATTGTAGAGCAATTATTTTTAGTGATTCTGAGTTTTTTGATATTCCATATGAAGTTGAGAATTTTTCTTTCAAGGTCTGTCAAGAATTATGTTGATAATTTGACAGGAACCTGATCTCTCCAATACTTTAAACATGAATGGATGTTGGATTTTGTCAAAGGCTTTTTCAGCGTCTAGGAGATTATCATGTGGTTTTTCTTTCAATTTGTTAATATGGTGGATCACATTGATGGATTTCCGTATATTGAACCATCCCTGCATACCTGGGATGAAGCCTACTTGATCGTGGTGGATGATATCTTTGATATGTTCTTGTATTCGGTTTGCGAGTATTTTGCTGTGAGTCTTTGTGAGGTTTAGGTACCAAGGTGACTGTGGCTTCATAGAATGAGTTTGGTAATGCTCCTTCTGTTTCTATTTTGTGAAATAGTTTGAAGAGAGTTGGTGTTAGCTCTTCTTTGAATGTTTGGTAGAATTCTGTGCTGAAACCATCAGGTCCTGGGCTTTTTTTGGATGGGAGACTTTCGATGACTGCTTCTATTTCCTTGTGGGATATAGGACTATTTAATTGATTTACCTGGTCCTGATTTAGCTTTGGTAGGTGGAATCGGTCAAGAAAATTGTCCATTTCATTTAAATTTTCAAATTTTGTTCCGTATAGATTTTTGAAGTAAGTCCTAATGATTGCTTGGATTTCCTCAGTGTCTGTAGTTATATCCCCCTTTTCATTTCTGATTTTGTTGATTTGGATGGTGTCTTGCTGCCTTTTAGTTAGCTTGGCTAAGGGTTTGTCTATCTTGTTGATTTTCTCAAAGAACCAGCTCTTGGTTTCATTGATTCTTTGAATTGTTTTATTTGTTTCTAATTGATTGATTTCAGCCCTGAGTCTGATTATTTCCAGCCGTCTGCTCCTTCTTGGTGTGTCTGCTTCTTCTTTTTCTAGGGTTTTTAAGTGAGCCATTAAGTTGCTTGAATGCGCTGTCTCAAATTTCTTCTTGAAGGCACTTAGTGCTATGAACTTTCCTCTTAGCACTGCTTTCATTGTGTCCCACAAGTTTGGGTATGTTGTGTCTTCATTTTCATTGAGTTCTAGGAAGATTTTAATTTCTTCTTTTATTTCTTCCCTGACCCAGCTGTCTTTTAGTAGCAAGTTGTTCAGTTTCCATGTATGTGTAGGCTTTTTGCTATTTCTGTTGTTACTGAGGTCCAGCGTTATTCCATGGTGATCTGACAGGATACAAGGGATTATTTCAATCTTCCTGTATTTGTTGAGGCTTGCTTTGTGACCAACTATGTGGTCTATTTTGGAGAAGGTTCCATGAGGTGCTGAGAAGAAGGTAAATTCTTTTTGTTTGGGTGTAGGGTTCTGTAAATGTCTGTTAGGTCCATTTGATTCATTACCTCTGTTAGAGATATTGTTTCTTTGTTTAATTTCTGTTTTGTTGACCTGTCCTTTGTTGAGAGTGGAGTGTTGAAGTCTCCTACTAGTAGTGTGTGTGGATCTATATGTGGTTTAAGTTTTATCAATGTTTCTTTCACAAATGTGGGTGCCCTTGTATTTGGGGCATAGATGTTCAGTATTGTGATGTCTTCTTGGTGGAATTTTCCCTTGATGAGTATGAAGTGTCCTTCCCCATCTCTTTTGATTAATTTTGGTTGAAAGACTATTTTATCAGATATTAGAATGGCTACTCCTGCTTGCTTCTTGGGTCCATTTGCTTGAAAAGCTGTCTTCCATCCCTTTACCCTCAGGAAGTGTCTATCTTTGTGTCTTAGGTGTGTTTCTTGTATACAACAGATTGCTGGGTTTTGTTTAGGCATCCATTCTGTTAGTCTGTGTCTTTTTATTGAGAATTAAGTCCATTGATATTGAGAGAGAGTAATGACCAGTGGCTGTTAAATCCTTTCACTTTGATGTTGTCTGTGGTCATACGGTTTGTGTGCTTGGTTTGCTTTTTTGTTTTACTGAAGTGAGGTTATTTATTCCCTGTGTTTTCTTGAATGTAGCTAGCTTTCTTGGGTTTTATTTTCCCTTCCAGTGTCTTCTGTAGTGCTGGATTTGTTTGTAGGTATTGTTGAAATTTGTTTTTGTCATTGAATATCTTGTTTTCTCCGTCTATGAGGACTAAGAGTTTTGCAGGGTATAGTAGCCTGGGCTGACATCTGTGTTCTCTTAGGGTCTGCATGATATCTGTCCAGGCCCTTCTGGCTTTCATAATCTCTGTTGAAAAGTCAGGTGTGATTCTAATGGGTTTGCCATTATATGTTACTTGGCCTTTTTCTTTTGCAGCTTTTAGTATTTTTTCTTTGTTCTGTATACTTACAGTTTTGATTATTATGTGGCGGGAGGATTTTCTTTTTCTGGTCTACTTTATTGGGTGTTCTATAGGCCTCTTGTATTCTTATTGGCCTCTCCTTTAAGTTGGGGAAATTTTCTTCAATGATTTTGTTGAAAATATTTTCTGGGCTTTGGTGCAGGGAATCTTCTTTTTCCTCTATTCCTATTATTCTTATGTTTTGTCTTTTTATGTTGTCCTGAATTTCTTGGATCGTCTGTGTCAGGAATTTTTTAGATTTATCATTTTCTTTGACAGATACATCTATTTCTTCCATTGTATCTTCCACACCTGAGATTCTTTCTTCCATTTCTTGTAGCCTATTGGTTATGCTAATCTCTGTAGTTCCTGCTTTCTTCCCTAAGTTCTTTCTCTCCACAATTTCTTCCATTTGTGTTTTTTTTTTTTTTTTTTTTTAATTTTTTCTATTCTATCTTCAGGTCTTGAGCTATTTTGTTGGTTTCCTTCCCCTGTCTGACTGTATTTTCATGTTTTTCCGTCAATTCCTTCAGCTGTTTTTTTGAACAATCCACTGTTTCTTTTATTTCATTCAGTGATTTAAGCATTTCCTCTCTAAAGGCCATAGACTGTTTGGCTGCAGCTTCCTGTATTTCTTCACGGATGGCCATAATCTCCTTGTCTCTAATTTCCTCCATTTCTTTACGGATAGCCATGATCTGTTTGTTTTTATCTTCCTCTAATTCTTTTCATATTTTATTTGTTGCCTCTGTTATCATCTGCTTGAGCATAGATGTTAGGTAGTCTCCTTGAATTTCATTTATGCTGGGTTGTCTAGGGCTATTTGCCCCTGGATAACTGGGTTCTGGAGATGCCATAATGCTCTGGCTTCTGTTGGTTGAACTTTTACACTGTCCTCTACCCATTGGGCTATCTTAGTTGTTTGAATTTAGTTTCTGGTTGTTCCTGGACTCTTGTAGTGGAGAGAATCCCTTTGGCAGGAAGATGTTTTTTCCTGAAGGAAGCCTTCCCAGCCTTTTGGGTATAGTCCCTGGATGTCCGCTGTTTTTCAGGAGTTGCTACAGCTCACCTCAGGCCTAGAGACCTGGGTGGTACCTGTGGTCCTGATTAGTCAAGAGGGCTCTCCTCTCACCGGGTGAAGTCCTGGGGTCAGCTGCTCTCCTTCCGGGTTTCTTGCTGTAAATTTAGTGATCAGCTGTGGTAATCTGTGGCGGGTGAGTACTGCTGTGGTTTCTTGGGGCACTCAGTTCTGTCTGTTTGCAGTCTGCAGTCTGCTAGACTTTCCCTAGGTGACCCCTGCAGCACGGTTTCTTCAGTCTCTGTGGGGTCTTCTCCCGACAGGGGTTCCCAGTCCCTGTTGTACTGGGGCGCACAGCTCCTCTGTACCGCTGAGCTGAGCGCAAAGCTCTCTGTGCTCGGCAGGAGCTCGGCTGTGATGGCAGCAGGGACTTTCCGGGAAGAGACTGGGTGACCTGCGATCAGACCCGCAACCCTGCTTCCCCGTGGGGTCCCCCCGCGACTGGGACTCCCAGTCTCAGGTACCCTTGTGCCCATGGATCAGCCTGAAAAAGTTCTCTGTGGGGTCCTCTCTGGACAGAAGTACTGTGTGCTGGGGCGCACAGCTTGTCTGTACCGCTGAGCTGAGCGCAAAGCTCTCTGCGTGGGGCAGGAGTTCGGCTGTGATGGCGGCAGGGACTTTCCAGGGAGAGACTGGGTGACCTGCGATCAGATCCGCAACCCTGCTTCCCCGTGGGGTCCCCCCGCGACTAGGACTCCCAGTCTCAGGTACCCTTGTGCCCACGGATCAGCCTGGGAAAGTGGCTGGGACCCGCCAGCTTGCAGCTCCAGCCCGGAGACCCAAAGCCTGTGTTACCCGGGATTTCTTCCGGGTTCTGGCTTGGTAGCCGTTAGTGGACCTGACCGATTCCCATGCCGTGGGAGCCTCCCCTCACCTGGGAAAAACGATCGATGTAGTTTCAGGGCCCCGAGTTCAGTCTCCTGGCCTCTGCCCGGAAAGTGCTGCCCTGCTGCTCAGACACGCTGTTTTCCCTGCGCCGCCATCTTGGCTCCCCCGCGAGAAATATATAGGCCTTGGGTTTTTAAAGGACATGGCCCCGGAATTTTTAGAGGTTGCAGTCTTGGCAATTCAGGATTGGATGAGGTATTTAACTTTTAAAATAATTGGTTTGGGCACCCTTAGGTCCGGTCAGCACTGTTGTAAATATCTGGGGAATATCTGATCTTTAAGTCAGTTTGGAATTTCCCGCCATATGAGATATAGCCACAGTTGAAGGTGGGAGAGGGGTTAACTTATCCTGTGTCTGTTCTGAGGAGTGGGGGCTACAGGCTTTGGGTCAAAGGTCAAGAGCTATTCAGGAGAAGGATTGGGGCCATTTGGCCCAGTTTCCGAAGTTTATCTACTTTATCTCACAGGCGCCTGCCAGTGGTTTTTCTCTCCATTTCATAGAGATCTCTTTTTGTTCTCTTCCTTATCTCTGCCCTCACAGGTTGCTAATGTCAGGAACTTTTACATTCCTCTGTTCTCTGGAGAAGCACTAAGAGGTTTAATTAACTGGGCCTAAAACTTGAAAATATAAGTTATAAGGCAATTAAAAGAAACATATGTTTCAAAGGTAGTCTGATGCTTTCATACTTACTATTCAGGCAAAACCATCACAACCCAGTTTAAATACTGCTAATTTTTAAGTTACCCTAAAAGATGAATTTCTGGAATTGAACACTCTAGCCAGGGTTGGTCCACAGGGATGATTCCATGAGGAACTCTTTTTTGATTCATCCCCCTTCCGTTCTCTTAGTTTAGAGCTCTCTTTCAATTCCACAAAGTTGTGGAGGAAATGCTTGTTAGTTTCTGCTGTTATTACGTTTTCGGTGAGATTAAAGCTTCTCTGGTCTCAGGATTAAATTAAAGTCTCTTAGAAGTTCCACAGAACAAATCTCTCTCTCTCTCTCTCTCTCTCTCTCTCTCTCTCTTGCCTTTATCTTATCATTTATTACAATGTATTCTCTTTGTATCCCAGAGTGGCCTCCTCCTTCTTCTTTCCCAGTCCTACCCTCCTTCCCTCTTTCCCCCACACCCCTCCCCTAATCCATTGAGAGGGGTGGTCCTCCTTCCTTTCTATCTGACCCTAGCCCAACAAATCCCTCAGGACTGGTTGCATTGTCTTCCTCTGTGGACTGGCAAGGCTGCATGCCCCAGGGGGAGGTAATCAGAGAGCCTGCCACTGAGTTCATGCAGAGAAAGTCCCTGCTCCCTTTACTAGGGACCACACTTGGAGACTGAGTCTATGAACAACATCTGAGCCAGGGTTTTAGCTCATTTGCATGCATGCCTTGATGGGGTATCATTTTCTTTAGGGCCCCCAGGGGTCAGTTTTTATGGATCTATTGCAATGCTTGTGAAGCTCCTGTCCCCTCTGGGTCTTTCTATCTCCCCCTTCTTTCATAAGATTCCCTGCTGTCTTCCCAAAGTTTGGCTATGTGTCTCAGCCTCTGAATCTATACCTTGATCAGTACAGTCCAAGTTCTACAGAAGGAAAAGAAAGAAAGAAAAACCTAAGTCCATTTTTACATTTTCATATGAAGTATTTTCATACCAAAAGACATCAGAATAATTGAACCCATAATTTTGTACTGGGCTCTGTAAACTTTTTCATTATGTTTTCAGTCACATATGTGATCACACAGGGAACAGAACAGGAGCCTATTACAGAGGGACTCTGAAAGACTGTTCCATCTCCTCCCAATCCAATCCTCCCTCCTTTTTCTTCTCCTATGCACTTCCCCCAGTCCAATGAAAGGGTGGTCCTCCTCCCCTTGATCTGACCCTAGTCTATCAGGTCTCATCACAACTGTCTTCATTGTCTTCTGTTGTGGACTGTTAAGGCTGTTCTGCTCTCAGGTAGAAGTGATCAAAAAGCCAGCCTCTGAGTTCATGTCAGAGACAGTCCCTGTACCCATTACTAGGGCATTCCACTTATACACTGAACTGCCATGGGCTATATTTGTGCAGGGGTTCTAAGTTATCTCCATGCATGGTCCTTGTTTGGAGTATCAGTCTCACAAAAGACACCTGTGCCCAGATATTTTTTGGTTTTGTTTTCTCCTTGTGGAACTCATATCCCCTCAATGTCTTTCTATCTCCCCCTTCTTTCATAAGATTCTATGCACTGTGCCCAAAGTTTGGCTGAGTCTCAGCATATGTTTTAATCCCCTGCCGGGTAAGGTCTTTCAGAGGCCCTCTGTTTTAGGCTCCTATCTTGTTCCCCGTTTTCTCCCTCTTCAAATGTCCTTCGTGTTTGCCTTTCTGAATGAGGATTGATCATCTTACCCAGAGTCCTTCTTGATTAGCTTCTTGAGCAATACAGATTTTAGTACGATTATCCTATATTATATGTCTATTATCCACTTGTAAGTGAGTATATACCATGTGAGTCTTTTTGCTTCTGAGAAAACTCACTCAGGATGAACTTTTCTACATCCTTCAATTATTGTGAATATTTCATAACTTCTTTGTTTTAATTGCTTGGTAGTATCCAATTGTGTAAATGTACAACAATTTCTGTATCCATTCCTCAAATGAGGGACATCTTGTTTTTTTCCAACTTCTGACTATTATAAATAAAGCTGCTATGAACATGTTTGAGCAAATGACCTTGTTATATACATGAGCATCTTTTGGATATATGCCTAGGTGTGGTATACCTGGATCTTGAGGTACCACTATTTCTAATTTTCTGAGAAAGTTCCAGATTGATTTCCAAAGGATGTTTTACAAGTTTGCATTCCCAACAGCAATGGAGTAAGGCTCCTCTTTCTCCACACCCTCTCCAGCAAACTTTGTCACTTGAGTTTTTGATCTTAGCCACTCTGGGATGTAAGATGAAATCTCAGTCATTTTGATTTGCATTTCCCTGATGACTAAGTACTTTGAGCATTTCTTTGTTTCTCTGCCATTCTATAGTCCTCTACAGAGAATTCTCTGTTTATCTCTGTACCCCATTTTTAATTGGATTACTTGATTGGTTGCTATTTGATTTCTTAAGTTCTTTATATATTCTGGATATCAGCCCTCTGTCAGATACAGGGTTGGTGAAGATCTTTTCCCAATCTGTAGGCTGTCGTTTTGTTCTGATGATACTATCTTTTGATTTACAGAAGCTTTTCAGTTTCATGAGGTCCCATTTATTGATTGTTGCTTTTAGAGCCTGTGCTGTTAGTGTTCTGTTCAGGAAATTGTCTCCTGTGCCAATGAGCTCAAGGATCTTTGCCACTTTTTCTTCTAACAGGTTTAGTGTGTCTGGTTTTATATTGAGGTCTTTGATCCACTTGGACTTTAGTTTTGTGCAGGGTGATAAGAATGGATCTATGTTCATTATTCTACATATAGACATCAAGTTAGACCAGCATGATTTGTTGAAGATTCTATCTTTTTTCCACTGTATGGTTTTGTCATCTTTGTCAAAAATCAGGTGTCTGTAAGTGTGGGATTTATTTCTAGGTCCTCTATTCGATTCTATTGATGCCCCTTTCTGTTTCTATTCTAGTACCATGCAGATTTTATTATCATTCCTCTTTACTACAGCTTTAGATCAGGAATAGATATACCTCCAGAAGATCTTTTATTGTAGAGCAATTATTTTTAGTGATTCTGAGTTTTTTGATATTCCATATGAAGTTGAGAATTTTTCTTTCAAGGTCTGTCAAGAATTATGTTGATAATTTGACAGGAATTGCATTGAATCTGTAGATTGCTTTTGGTAAGGTGGCTATTTTTACTATATTAATCCTGCCAAGCTATGATCATGGGAAATATTTCCATCTCAGTCTTAAATTAATGTCCACCTGGTTATATGCAGAGTTAATTTTGGGCTACTCTTTTCATCTTAGTCCCTTTTATAAAAAAAAAAAAAAAAAAAAAAAACTGGAGCTCAAATATCTGAGGCCCTGCTCTCTGTGTTCAGTATAAGAATGGCTTTGGAGATGAGTAATATTGAACACATTTAGCCTCAATTTTTCTTTTTTCCTTTCATCTTTTCTTCCCTCTACCATTTCTTTCTTTTATGGTATGTTTTCTTGCTATGCTTGTTTTGTTGTTCCTGTGATTTTTTTCTGTATATATCCTATAATTTTCCTAAGACTGTCAGTCTGATATAGCTCTACTAATATTTCTACAAAAGTCAATTGATTTAAGTATGTCTTGGATTTTAACCCAGGCCTGTTATTAGAGGTCCTAATATCTTTCTCTTTGAGAGCTGTAAGGCAATCTTTTTTCAGTGATTGCTCATGCTCCCTGTAATAGTATTTTTGACTGTTGATTGACACCAGCTACACTCACAGACACTGCACAGGCATTTGCTTATATATTTGCTGACTGCTTTGCATGGGCCCCTACAGCCCAGCCCACCTGCTGAGAATTTATAGATTAGCCTCTGCAGTGAGAACTGAACTGTATCAGACAGCAGGAGGAGAAAGATGGAGTCACAGACCCAGGTCCTCATATCCCTGCTGCTTTGGGTGTCTGGTGAGAAACTCAAAATATTATTTATAATCTTCACAGAGCAACTTATTTGTGATAAGAAATTTAGAAAGGGTGCCAGAATATTATTACATAATAACACTCGGACAAAATGATAGTACAAAGATAATAAATACAAATTTCAACTGTTTTACAATCTGTGTTTGTGTCTTTATGCATGTTCATTGTGTGTTCCTGATTGCAGTTGCCAGTGCAGACATTGTTGTGACCCAGTCTCCATCCTCCCTGGCTGTGTCAGCAGGAGAGAAGGTCACCATCAGCTGCAGGTCCAGTCAGAGACTTTCATACACCAAAGATCCAAGGAACTATGTGGCCTGGTACCAGCAAAAACCAGGGCAGTCCCCCCCTGGAAAAAGGGGTCTTTGATCGCTTCATAGGCAGTGGATCTGAGAGAGATTTCACTCTCACCATCAGGAGAGTGCAGGCAGAAGACCTGGCAGTTTATTACTGTCAGCGGGGTTATAACAATGTTCCCACAGTGCTTCAGCCTCCAACAAAATCCTCCTTGAGAGTCTCACCAGCGGCCTTCAGCACACACAGTCCTGGCCCTGCATACTTCCCTCTTCTGTGTGATAGCAGGTGTGTTTAAAAAGTAATGAAAATGTTTGCAGAGCCCAGTACAAAATTGTGGGTTCAATGTCTCTTGTGTCTTTTGGTATGAAAAACTTTTATATTAAAATGCAAAAAGAACTCATTATTATATTTCTATTTCTTATGTAACATATTATTACAACTCTGCTGCTTACAGATAAAAGATTTATATTTTTACAGTGTTGGAGTTCTGATATCCAATATAATACTCTTGGCCTGTATGATGATGATGAAAAACTTTATTTCAATTTGGAGGATCTAGGAAACAGTATATTTCTTGTTTTTCTAGATTATAGAGTGCTTTTCTTCCTTCCTTCCTTCTTTTCTTCCTTTGTTTCTTCTTTCCTTCCTTTCTTTTTTTCCTTCCTGCTACCCATTCTTTGTGTTTATTCTTTTACTTTCTATAAATTATTTTCATTTTTATTACATTTTAGTTAATTACATTTGTCTACATGCATGTGAATGTGCATTAGTATATCTCTGTTTGCATATTTATTGGTGCCCATATAACATGGCATGTTTGCAGAGGTCAGAGGACAATTTAGACTTGAAACTTTCTTTTTCAACTTTGTTTGTGGAGATCAAATTTGTGTTTGACATCAGGCTTGGTGGAAAGTGTCTGCACCATATGAGTTATCATGCTGTCCGTTAAAGTCTTTTATTAAGTCTATTATTAATTAATTGAACGCAATTTTAATGAAAGGCATGTCTTTCCAATATATCATGTATTTTGATCATATGCACTAACCTTCATTTTGCCTTTCCTTTCCTGCTATTTCTTCTGTCCTGTCAGGAGACATTCAGGAAAAGGGAATCAGGAGACATCTGGGCTTCCTGGAAACATCTTTTTTTTTGTTTTTTGTTTGTTTAATTTAGATTTGTATTTTATTTAGGGTCTATAGTAGAGATAAATCTGAGGCAGAGATTGTGGCTCTAGAATATCTTCCTCTAATTGACACCACTTTTTCTGTACTGCTATTGCTTTAACTCTCAAAACTCCGTGGTTTAGAGAGGCCTTCACTGCCATCATTCCTTGGGTATTTACCTGTCCTGGTTGAGGAGATCTCCTTCAGGATCTTTATGAAGATTTACTGCTGGTCAGATGAACTAATGATTTCACAATGCCTGAGAATGATTTTATACATTTCCTGTTTTGATTTAAACAAATGTTAGATGTTAAGAAGTGAGAGAGTTGATAGAAAGTTATAGCTACATTAAAGAGCTCTGTGAGCCTCCGGATGCCAAGTACATAAATCTTAACAAAGAGAGTTTATGCCTGAAACAGATTTATTTTCCCAAAAGTAAAAATTCCACTGGGTCAGTGGGTCTCAGTTTGCACTAGGGCATCTGGAAATTATTGCTTTAAATATTAGATGAAGTTGTGGAACCAGAGATAGATAAGGAATCTCTTAATGCAAAAACATATAAACAATTATCTGGCCATATATTAATCTGTGGACTTTGCTAACACATGACATGAATTTCTAATATTCTGTACCTACCATGAAACTATCAGAAAGCAGTGTTTTTAGAATACCATGTAATCCCTTATCCTGCTAATTGCTGTGAAGCAATTATTCTTCTGTGGTAAGGACTCTGTGGTAAAGGGTATAAATACAACTAAGTTCTTAGAATAAACGTTTAAGCTCGATGGAATTTTCTTCATCAATAATTTGTATATATGTAAATATTTATATACATATGTGTGTTTGGATCAGTAAGCAGGCATCTCTAAGGCTCCTCAGGGGAGCTGACAAGCTGCACATCAGCATCTGTGAGGCCACCTCCAGAATCAGAGATGACTTGACTACTTGTACCACCTGCAACCACATGTTAGTTCTGAGCATGCACTGGGTCACCTTCTAAGAGGATTTGCCACTGCTATTGTCTCTCCTTCCCCCTTTGCCCAGACACAGTCTCTGTAATCAACCCCATGCCCCCAGCCCTGCTTCCCCTAATAAAACCTCCCGTGTGGAACCTGTTGTGTGGTGTGATTTATGATTTGTGTAGAACTCCGCCACACTATCCTAACAATGTGCTTGCATGTAAATGTATCCATCTGTTTTTTGTGTACATGTTACACAAATGCTTGTCAATTTGTCTATATGTAAGGAGCTCCTTTTATGCTTCATCCATTGAATATATGTATAAATATGTACAGGGCTATATGAGTGATCAATTCTTTATGTGTGCTTATGGGCTGATAAATGGATATGGTAAGGAGCAAGATTCTGCAGGAGGCAGTCTGGGTTTGCTGCAGTCTCTACAAAGGAAATGCTAGTTAACATGACCATCATCGTAAGTTTAATGAGGCTCAAGCCTCTGCCAGCTGGTAGCAATTTGGGTGAAGCTTTCCAAACCCAGTCAATAAAGCTTTGACTGAGCCTGCCTCCAAAGGAAGACTCCATAATACAGAATCCACTGTATTCAGCCTGTTCTCAAAGATGGGATATGATCTTCTAGACACAGTATATAGTGATAAACTGTCCAGAGTCCCTTCTTGGCTCCTGCAATCAAGTTCCTGGCTTCCAGCAAGCTGCTGTGCAAGCTAGCCTCATTGAAAGAAGGGGAAGCTAAGATTCCTTTTTACAGTTCTAGTTGTTTCTCCCTGCTGGAGCTGTTAGCTCCAACAAGATTTTCCCTTGGCCAAGTCCTCCTTTTCCAAGCAGTCAAAAGCTTCAAGGCCCAGGCTCTAGCATTTTGGAAATAAATAAACTGATTAGTCAAACCAGGGGCCCTTTGTCAATCAAATTAGGACAGCCTGCTGTTAAAAAAAAAAAATAGGAGCTCTTAGCTGAAAATGGCTCCTCCTTCTTAAGAGAAAAAAAAAAAAAAAAAAAAAAAGCCGAAATGTCAGTTGGCAAGGCACCTCAAGTCTGGAGGTTCAAGGCTCAAATCCAAGGCTCCTCTCCTTTTGAGTTCCTGTGACCAGTGGCCCCAAGTAGCAAGTCTACCAGCTTGAAAGATTAATAAGAGTTTAAGAAAAAAAAAAAAAAAAAAAGAGAGAGAGAGAGACAGAGAAAGGTCAGACTCTATGCCTTTCCATATTCTCATGAAGAACTTGTTCAACATCAAATTTGGAGGTGTGGCAGGAAACAAGTATGTTACAGACTACAGACAATTGCTAGAGATCTCCAGATACATTTAAACTGAGTGGTTCTCTGAGTGATTGTGGGCAAGGAACCCTTGAGAGTAGGTCACTAAATTTAAAAGAAGACAAATTAACCAAAAGTGGTACTTAAACCAACAGATATGAATCATGCTACA
>JAEOAE010000407.1:0-12179 GCA_036365155.1 Meriones psammophilus
TCATAAGGTTTCTCTCCAGTGTGTGTTCTTTTATGGCTTGTAGATTACTGTTTTCTGCAAGGCTTTACCACACTGGTTACATTCATAAGGTTTTTCCAGTGTGTGTTCTTTTATGTCGTATGAGAGTACTGTGTTGTGAAAAGGCTTTTACCACACTGGGATTACATTCATAAGGTTCTCTCCAGTGTGTGTTCTTTTATGGATTAGAGAGAGTACTGTTTTCTGTAAATGCTTTACCACACTGGTTACATCTATAGGTTTTTCCCGTGTGTTCTTTTATGGTTTATGAGATGACTGTTTTGTGTAAATATTTTACCACACTGGTTACATTCATAAGGTTCTCTCCAGTGTGTGTTTCATGGCTTAAGAGAGTACTGTTTTCGTAAATGCTTTACCACACTGGTTACATTACAAGGGTCTCTCCAGTGTGTGTTTTTTTATGCCAGCATGAGATGACTGTTTTTCAAAGGCTTTACCACATTGATTACATTTGTAAGATTTCTCTCCTGTGTGTGTTCTTTTATGCCATATGAGAACAGTGATATAGAGAAGGCTTTACCACATAAAGTGCATTTAAAGGGTTTCCTCTCCCAGTATGACTGCATTCATGCCTGCAAAGAAAATTGGCACATGTGAAAGATTTACTACAGTGATTTCATTACACTAATAAATATATTTATCTATATGAATTAATTTCATAATTTGCCTAATGGTAAAGAAGAATCAAATTTTAAAGTTTTATCATATATTTATTCTCACAGTATTCGTTTCATTATGGGTATTTTTGAAGATCCCTGTGATGGTAAGAGACATTTGTTGTGTGGATCACTTTTATAGTATCATTTTTTATATGAGGTTTTCTCCTATATATGAAGAGGATTGTAAGAATAATAGAGTTTTACCACACAATCCCATTCACAAAATCTTCATATCGTATGAATGATACTACTACAAAAGTGGGAGCCAAGACATGGCAGAAGTTCCAAATTCCTAGTATCCATAGGTATTTTCAGCAAAATGAGTTTGCTGATGAATTCTCATGAAGTTGCAAAACCATTAACAGTAAATCATTTATCCGATTCAGAAAATTTTACTCACAGTGGACTACTATCAAAATCAATTATTCTGGAGAAAGACAGGGACACTGCTTCTTTCAATACCCTATGCTCATGTGTCTTAGAATAATTTTGACATATGATATACCAGTTTAATTTACAAAATATTAAAGATTCCCACATTTAATTAACACAGTTTGTTTTGTTCATCATAGACATGTCATATAGGGATTAAGGTTTCTCCACAACAATATTCTTGATTCTCACAAGCTGCTCTTTTAACTAAACTTTTACAATGTTACTGCAATAAAAATTAGTAATAATTGGTTCTACTATGTAATTTTTGTTTATTAGAAGGTTTTAGACACATACTAATCACCAATTCAATGTGTATAAATCTTACAATATCTGGAGTAGATAGAATGATACTAAAAACAGATTGGCAGTCAAGCTCAGTAGGTGTAATGTCCATAAGGATTCAAATGGTATTTTGTTACAATATTATTTTATTTTCTTCATCTTAGGAAGTGCCTTTGTAAACACAAATCAGATACCTGACATTGAAGTACGTGGAATTATGAGAATTTAATCATCATCACTACACTTAAAGCAAAGCTGTTTTTACACTGTTGCTTTTTTTAAACTTCCAGGACACAACCATCTGTGCTGGTACATGCCTTTCAATTCCAGCACTTGTGGAGGAAGAAGATAGGCAGATCTAGGTGATTTTGAGGTGTCACGTGCTGGTCGCAATGTACAAGTCTAAGTAAGTCACAGATACCTAGAAAAATCTATTTCAAAAACAAAAATACAAACAGCCAATAAAAAAATAAACAAACAAACAAAAACACCAAAATTCCAGGACATTAAAATTTAAGATTTATAGGTACGTATGCTTATTTCTGGCCTTCAATTCGTTCCATTGATCCTCCTCTTTTTGTTTCGATGCCAATACCATGCAGTTTTTATTACTATTGCTCTGTAGTACAGCATGAGATCGGGAATGAGATAACAGATGATCTTGTTGTTGTAATAGGGTTGTTTTTAGATTCTAGGTTTTTTTGTTTCTCCATATGAAGTTGAGAATCTTTTTTCGTCTGAAAAGAATTGAGTTGGTATTTTGATGTAAATTGCATTAAATCTGTAGATTGCTTTTGGCAGGATGGCCATTTTCACAATGTTAATCCTACCAATCCATGAGCACGAGATCTTTCCATCTTTCTGAGATCTTCTTCACCTTTCTTCAGAGACTTGTGTTTTTCTCAAACAGGTCTTTCACTTGCTTGGCTAGTGTCACCCCAAGGTACTTTTTATGCTATTAGTGGCTGGGCAGAAGGGTGTTGTTTCTAATTTTTCTCGCCCTTTGTCTTTGGTATACAGGAGTGGCTTCGATTTTTTTGAGTTGACTTTGTATCCAGCCACTTTGCTGAAGGTGTTTATCAGCTGAAGGAGTTCTCTGGTTGAATTTGGTCACTTATGTATACTATCATATCATCTGCGAATAGTGACACTTTTGACCTCACTCTTCCGATTTGTATCCCCTTTGATCTCCTTTTAGTTGTCTTATTGCTCTGGCTAAGACTTCAAGTACTATGTTGAAGAGATATGGAGAGAGGGCAGCCTTGTCTTGTCCCTGATTTCAGTGGGATTGATTTAAGTTTTCTTCCATTGAGTTTGATGTTGGCTGTAGTTTGCTGTATATTGCCTTTACTATGTTTAAGTATGTGCCTTGTATCCCTGATCTCTCCAATACTTTAAACATGAATGGGTGTTGACTTTGTCAAATGCTTTTTTGGCATCCAAGGAGATGATCATGTGGTTTTTCCTTCAGTTTGTTTATGTGGTGATTACTGATGGATTTCCCTGTATGTTGAACTACCCTTGCATGCCTGGGATAGAAGCCACTTGTCATGATGGATGATATCTTTGATGTGTTCTTTGGATTGGTAGCAGCCAAAACCACACTCAATGGAAAAGATAGCATCTTCAACAGATGGTGCTGGTCTAATTGGATGTCTACATGCAGAAAATGAAAATAGATCCACATTTATCACCCTGCACAAAAAACTAAAGTCCAAGTGATCAAAGACTCCAAACATAAAACCAGATACGCTAAATCTGTTAGAAGAAAAGTAGGAACAGCCTAGAACTCATTGGCACAGGAGACAACTTCCTGAACAGAACTCCAACAGCACAGGCTTTAAGAGCAATAATCAATAAATGGGACCTCATGAAACTGAAAAGTTTCTAAAAAGCAAAGGACACCGTCATCAAAAAACAAAACGACTGCCTACAGATTGGGAAAGAATCTTCACCAACCTCTATCTGACAGAGGGCTAATATCCAGTATATATAAAGAACTAAAGAAGCTGAAAAGCAGCAAAACAAGTAAACAAATTAAAAATGGGGAAACTGAGCTAAACAGAGAATTCTCTGTAGAGGAATATAGAATGGCAGAGAAACACTTAAAGAAATGCTCAACGCCATTAGCCATTAGGGAAATGCAAATCAAAAACGACTCTAAGATTTCACCTTACACCCATCAGAATGGCCAAGATGAAAACACAAATGACAACACATGTTGAGAGGTTGTGGAGAAAGGGGAACCTCCTCCATTGCTGGTGGAATGTAATCTGTACAACCACTTTGAAGTCAATCTACGCCAGACAATTAGAATAGCGCTCTCAAGATCCAGCTATATACCACTGCTAGGCATATACCCAAAGTTTGCTCAAGTACAACAAGGACATTTGCTCAACCATGTTTGTAGCAGCTTTATTTGTAATAGCCAGAACCTGAAACAACCCAGATGTCCATCAACGGAGGAATGGATACAGAAATTGTGGTATTTCTACACAATGGAATACTACTCAGCAATCAAAAAGGAGGAAATCATGAAATTTGCAGGCAAATGGTGGGATCTAGAAAAGATCATTCTGAGTGAAGTATCCCAGAGGAGAAAGACAAACATGGAATATACTGCTTTATATAGACCTGAAAGATAGGATAAAACATAATGAAATCTAAAGAAGATAATCAAGAAAGCAGACATGGGGTATGACGATCTATCCTCATTTAGAAAGACAAATGGGATGCATTGAACATATGATGGCGGGAGTCTACCGCAGAAAGCATCTGAAAGACTCTACCTAGCAGTGCTCCAAAATAGATACTAAGACTCACAAACCAAACCTTCGCAAAGTGCAGGAATCATATGAAAGAAGGGGAGCTTGATGTGAGAGGATAGGAACTCCACAAGGACCAAACATATCTGGGCACAGGTCTTTCTGGAGATGGACACTCAACCAAAGTCCATGAGAGGATAAAATCTAGAACCTCTGCTCAGATGTGACCCGTGATAGCTCAGTAATCAATTGGTTTCCAAGCTGCAAGGGGGAACAAGGACTATTTCTAACATGAACTAAATGACTTTTTGATCTCCCAACCTCCTAAGGAGGAGCAGTCCTACAGGCCACAGAGGAGGACTTTGCAGCCAGTCCGAAAATACCTGACAAAACGAGGTCATATGAGGGAGGAGGTCCTCCTCTATTAGTGGACTTGGAAAGGACAGGAGGAGATATGGAGGGAGGTGGGTTGAGGAGGAACAGGACAGCTGGGATACAGAATTAAACAAATGTAAACCCACGAGAAAATAAAAAAATAAAAAAAAAAAATTTAAGATTTATATCTGTATCAACATGCACATAAAGTTACCTTTATTACTTGTAGAACTTTGAAAATGTTCTTCAATATTATAATTATCCTAATTGTAACCTAAAATATAGTAATAATACAAAATATATATTATTGGAAATATCATGTTATTATTAAGGCAAACTTAAAATCACTATCTTTCTGTGACATTTAGAACTACAATGCTTTATTTATTTACTTCCTCATTCCTCCTCTATTCTCAATTGAATTGCAGAAGAGGATCAATAACAAAGTAAAAGTTGTCTCTTTATTTTAAAAGTGAAAGAAAAATTACAGTCTTACCTATAAGTGAGGTTTTCTACAGGTACTAAGCATCACATCTTGTAGAGTTTTGGAACTTCCAGCAAGGCCCACCCTTCTGGCTGAATTTCACATGCACATCATTGAAGGTCACGGAATTCTAAAATATGCCATACAGATTTGTACAACAGAAACAGGGATAACAATATAATTTATACTATCATTGTCAATATAATCATATAATGGTAACTGTTTCTTAAATTTATTTTCTGACACAGAAGTGCGAATGTTATACAGTTGGACTTGTATGATATGAAGTAGGGGAGAGATGAAAAAGCCTAAAGGGTAGATTGAAAAGAAAAGAAAAACGTAGGCATCCTTCAAAAACCTGTGTTTCATCAGTTTGTAAGACATGAATATAAATCCAGCCTAAGTTGGTTCCAAAGCAATCTATGAATCATCTTCAGTTACTTGGGTGATTTTGGTCAGACCCTGTCATGAGACAGGTGGAATGACAAAACACAGTCATGATATTTTATATCCAACAAATGAGAAAATTGTCAGGGGACACTGAAAATATGAGTAACATCAGTCAAAAGACTAATGGTACTGAATATTATGTTTATGCACCAGATTGTGGATGTGGGGTATATCAGTATGTGAAGGGGGGTGGCATATCTGAGAAGGGAAAGTGATTGATGAATACATGAATAAAAAATAATGAGTGGCCAGCAACAACAATCATATCCAATAACATCATATTTGAGTGACCAGACAAAAGAAAAGGAATAGAACTCATGATTATCTTCTGATCATTGTTTTGTATATCCTCCTTACTAAATAATGTAGTTCTAGATTAAAAATAAAGATTAAAACTTTTCTATTTTCCTTTCTAAATCTTTTGTAATCACTAAGTCATTTTAGAAGAAAACGGAATAACAAGTTTTTTTTGTATTGAATATCTGAACTTTTTGAAGAGGATATAGCTTTGAATAGAGTCTGCTAACATCTGTACAAAGACAAACAGAGAGAAAGAGGAAATAGAGAGATAGAGACATAGAGACAGAGAAGTGTAGAGAGATTACCAGATGAACAATATATGTACAGATCAGAGAAATTTATTAACAGTTACTAACTACAAAAAAAATGGTGGACAAGCTGTATTCCTGTCATGTTTTGATTATTATCACTAGAAGGCAGATGCAGGTGTATCTTATTTAATTGGATGTCAACATTATCTATTCAAAGAGTTTTAGGACAGCCAGACCTATATAGTAAGACAGAGCCTCTAAATTTTCAATCAAACAAACACAAAATATTGAAAGAACTCAGAGGTCCATACTATTATTTTTACAGGAATTATACATGTCACCCTGTTGTGTATTTATCCAGAAATCTGTACTGCCCTTAGCTTAAACTGTAACTTCAGACGATATCATTACTAAAAGGGAATGCATGTTGAAACAGCTTAAAATAGAAAGATGAAAAATATTAACAATTTAAATGCTGATCATTTAAATAAGCAACATAAAACATAACAGATGGCTCTCCTCTGAGGAGTCCTTATGTCCTTTCAAATAATTGGCCCAAGTGTCAGTGATTACCTGGGACCCACTACTATCAATTACATAGTCTTCAGATGAGTTCTGGAAGACATCTTCAGATCACTGTGGGATTAGGCCCACAAGAGGTGCATATTCATGCATATTCATGCATATTCATGCATACAATCAAAAACACATATTCAGTAAAATTAAAATAGATCCCCAGATCTGTAAGGGATCTGATTTGCATACTGTGTCTGTTGAGTATGAGGCTCCAGAGACTGCATGTGCCCAATAGTTCTGTCTTGTTGCTCCCAGGGATGACTGTGTTTCTAAGCAATGAAAAGAAGAAAAATGAATGATGAGGTAAAACAATCGTCCCGAAAGGATCACTCCAGTAATCTGTCTGGAAAGTTCCTGAAAGACTCACATGGAATAAGGTTTTACAAACAAAATGGACCTGGCATAGCATGGATAACTATGCTAAACTCTGTAATAAAATAGACTAATCAAGAGAGAATTAATTGACTAAAATGAGGAAGGGGAATCCAAGAAAGGCAAAGAGGAATGACATTAGAAGAAAAGGACAGAAATGTTAAGAACCAGCAACTAAGGGTCTGAAACCTGGGCCCTGCAGAAACAACAGTTATCCTGTTTCCAACAGGTGTGAGAGGAAAACTCCATGGTGTGTGGGAGTCAGTAAGATCCACTGTCACAGGAAACCCAGAAGATATCCTTGGATTTCTTGGATACATTCAGGTCCAGTAACCTTTAGATTAAATTATGTTCTGAGGGCACCAGAGACTGGGAGCCCAGTGTAGAAAAGAAAAAGAAAAAGAAGAAAAGCAGGACTGACCTCAGGTCTGTTTTCTATCCCTGGAAAGGTCCTGGAGACGGTGGTTCCATTTGTGTCAGGCTTTAATTCAGCCAAGCTTTCTATCTGCATGCCCTGAGGCATCATCACAGAACTGTGTGTCCTCGACACCTGAAGCTGTATTTTTTCTGTCTGGAGAAATTTCCTACAGGTGCAGGAACTGTTTATTTTAGCTTAGTGATTTAAGCTTACCCCCTCCCTACAAACACACTACATCCAACTTCCATAAATTTCTTTAAAATGGTTATAGCTCTTTCTTTTAGAAAGGAGCTAAAAAGAGAAATTAAAGTGCTTCTCAGAATTCAAAGAAAATGAAGACAACACCACAGAATGAGTCTTTATTGGGGAGAAAAGAAAAACAAGAGGAAATATCATAGCACTAATTCAGGACAACCTAGCTCCAAAACGCTCATTCAAGCAACTCCACAGTTCCATATTATAGCCTACTACACCAAAAATGAGAGATGGTGCTCACCCGCAACCTGATTGAAACCATTTAGAAACTAATAAAAGAATTCAAATCCGAGACCTAAAGAAGCCTGGGTTCTTGAGAAAATCACTAAGAGATACAAACCAAGGGGACAACCAGCTATCCATAACTAAACTAAACCTCTCCAAAACAAGGGCACTCAGTAATGCACATGGGGCATCACTAAAGACACAGCAAGAAACCAAAGAAGCATGGCAGCTGTGTCAAGAAATATATGAGATAAAATTTTTACTAACAAAGGCAACAATTATTGATTCAGGTCTGTACCCTGAGATGATCAGGGAAATCTGAAAAACACCTATATCCCTTGAGGAAATAAAAATGTCATCAAAGCTCCTTTCCAAAAAATCATCTCCTGCCATGGTTTGACCCACCAGAATTTCCCATATCTTCAAAGAAGACTAACACCCAACTTCTAAAATATCCCACAAAATAGAGGCCAGTGTTAAAGCTTCAATCAACAAAAGACAATTCAATAAGCAGCATCTCCAGTCACCTTATTCAGGAGTAAGCATCCCTCAGAAAGACCAAAATAAAGACAATTTCAGCACAATATCCCTTTATGAACATTGATGGGGTATCACATTCAACAAAATACTCATGGTAAACTCCAATACAAACACATCAAAAAGATATCATCCACTACAACTAAGTAGGCCTCATGCAAGGTATGCAGGGGTTGTTCAATATGCAAATTCCATCGTTATGATCCACCATATTAACAAAATGAAAGAAAATAAATACATGATAATCTCCTTAGTTGCTGAAAAGACGAAAAAATCCATCCATTCATGTTTAAAGTAAGGGAGAGATCAGGGATATATATATATACCTAAACATAGTAAAGGGCATACAATCCTATAGCCAACTTCTGCTAAATGCAGAGAAAGTTAAAGCAATCCCACTGAATTCAGGGACAAGGTAAGGCTCCCTCCATATCTCTTTAACATAGATCTCAAGTCCTTGCTAGATTAATAAGACAATTAAAGAAGATCAAGGGGATACAAAATGGGAAAGGAAGAAGTCAAAATATCACTATTTGCAGATGATATGATAATATACCTGAGTGACCCCAAAATTCTACGAGAGGGAACCCTAAATCTATTGAAAACTTTCAGCAATGTGGCTTGGATACAAAATTAACTCAAAAAATAAGTAGCTCTCCTTGTATACAAAAAGACAAAATTGCTGGAGAAAGAAATTAGGGTAAACAAATAACCCTTCACAATAGTGAAAAGGACACAAAGTACCTTGATGTGACCTCTAACTAGCAAGTCAAAGCACTTGTTTGAAAAAAATTCAAGTCTCTAAAGAAAGAAATAGAAGAAGGTATCAGAAGATGGAAAGATCTCTCATGCTCATGGTTTGGCAGGATTAATAGTAAAATGGTCCCCTTACCAAATGCATCTACATATTTAATGTAATTCCCATCAAATTACCAACACAAATCTTACAGACCTTGAAAGAAAAAATTCAAATTCCAACTAATGGAATAACAAGAAACCTAGAATTAAAAACACCTTTCTAAATAAAAAGATCTCTGAAGTATTTCATCCCTGATCTCAAGCTGTACCATAAAGCAAACAGTAATAAAATCACATGGTACTTGCATAGACACCAACTAGTGGATCAAAGGAATTGGAGAAGTCTCAGAAAATACACCCACACATTATGGACTCTGATTTTTGACAATGATGCCAAAAGCATACAACGGAAAAAAGATAGCATATTCACCAAAAGGTGCTGGTCTAAATGGATGTTCACATGTAGGAAAATACAAATATATCCATATGTATCACTCTGCACAAAACTAAAAACTGTGATCAAAAGACCTCAGTATAAAAACCAGACATACTAACCTCTGTTAGAAGAAAAAGTGAGGAAGAGCCTTGAACCATTGGAACAGGAGACAACTCCTGAACAGAACTTCAAACAGTACAGGCTCTAAGGGCAACAATCAATAAATGGGACTCATGAAACTGAAAATCTTCTTATGTCAAAGGAAACTGTTATCAGCAAAATGACTGGGCCTGCAGATTGGGAAAGGATCTTCACCAACCCTATATCTGACAGAGGTTAATATGCAGATTTATAAAGGTTTCAAGAAGCAACACCAACAAATCAAGTAAATTCTAAATTAAAAAATGGGGTACAGAGCTAAACAGAGAATTTTCAATAGGAATATAGAATGGCAGAGAAACACTTAAAGAAATATTCAACATTCTTAGTCAACAGGAAATGTAAAATCAAAACCACCCTGAGATTTCACCTACACTCCATCAAATTACTGAGACAAATAACTCGTGACAACTCCTGCTGGATAGGGGATTTGGAGAAAGGGGAACCTTCCTTCATTGATGGTGGGAATGTAAACTTATACAACGACTTTACAAATCAACCTGACACTTTCAGACAATTAGGAATAGTGTTTCTCAAGATCCAGCTATACCACCCTAGCATATATCCAAAAGGCTCTCAAGTATACAACAAGGACATCTGCTCAACTATGTTTGTATTAGCTTTATTTGTAATAGCCAGAAGCTGAAATAGCACAGATGGCTCCTCAGTTGAGGAATGGATACAGAAATTGTGGTATATCTTATACGATGGAATATTACTCAGCAATGAAAAACAAGGAAAACATGAAATTTGTAGGTAAATGCAGAAATGGAAGATCATCCTGAGTGAGGTATCCCAGAAGCAGAAAGACTCACAGGGTATATACTCACCATAAGTGGATATAGGATATAAAATATAAGATAAAAATACTAAAATCTGTACACCTGGCAAGTTATTCAGGAAGGAGTATGCTGGCTAAGATGCTCAAACCCCATGCAGAAAGGCGTAAAGAGGATAGACATCAGATGAGGGAGAATACAGGACAGTGACATCCATCTGAGCCTACCACAGAGGTCCTTTTAAAAGGCTCACCATGCAGGATGTCACAGATGCTGAGACTCATAGCCAAACTCTTTGGGCAGAGTGTAGGAATCTTATAGAAGAACTGGGAGATAGTAACCTGGAGAGGGAGAGGAGCTCCACGGTGACAGTAACAGTTCCAAAAAATTTGAGCACAGGGGTCTTTGAAACTGATATTACAGCCAAGGACCACTCATGGAGATGGCCTGAAACCCCACAAAAGGTAGCCCATGGCAGCCATATCCAAGTGGGCTTATAGTAATGTGGACAGGGACTGTCTCTGACAGGAACTCATTGGCCTTCTTTGATCACCTCCATTGAAGGGGGGATCAGCTTCACAGGCCACAGAAGACAAAGCAGCACTCCTAATGAGACTGATAGAGTAGGATCAGGATTGAAGGGGAGAGGACCCACCCTTTATCAGTGGACTAGAAAAGGACAGAGGTGGAAAAGATGGAGGGTGGGATTGGGAGGGAAGGAAGAAGGGAGGTAGAGGGGGATACAAAGTGAGTAAAACTGTTACACAAAATTTAAAAAAGAACACAATAAAATGTTGAAAGATTTTTTTAAAACTATGTTGCTCTTCATGTGACTTTCAAACTTTTGAAAAATATTGTCTGATATCAGTTATTGCTCCTAAATATAAATAAATAAATAGATAAATAAATAAATAAATAATAGATAAACAAATAATGAGAAAGATACTTCATACTCATCAAAGGAAAATTCCAATTAAGATGACATCTGTATTCTGAGCAATAATGCCCCAAATATAAGGACACCTACATTTTGTAAAAGAAACATTAATTTAAGTTAAAGAACATATCAATCACCATACATTAATAGTGGGAGAGGTCAACATGTCACTATCATCATGGGACAGAGCAATGGAAAAGGACTTACACTGGAGAGATAATGACACAAATGGATGTCATGAATCAAATGAACTCTAATAGATATCTAGAGATTTTTTTAACCCAAACAGAAAGAATCTATCTTCTTTCAGCCCTCATGGACCCTTCTCAAAAAACAGAACATACAGTAGGTCACAAACCAGGTCTCAAACAGATACAATAAGATTGAAATAATATCTTGTATCCTATCAGACCATGATGGACTAAAGATGACCTCAACAATAACAGAAATAACAAAAAGCCTACACACACATGGGAATGGGAACAACCCCTACCCAATGAAATTTAGGTCAGGGAAGAAATAAAGAAAGAACTTTGCCAATTCAATGAAAATGAAGGTACATCATACCCAAACTGCAATGAAAGCAATCCTAAGAGGACTTTTAATAGCACTAAAGGCCTTCATAAGCATTGGAGACATCCCATACA
>JAEOAE010001759.1:0-31268 GCA_036365155.1 Meriones psammophilus
GCGCTTTTCATTGATCAGGGACCCGGGGAATTCGACTCTTTTTCATCAGGCACCGCTAATTCTGCGTACGCCTACGCATATATATTTTGCACACGCGCCTGTTTACGCGTGTATGGAAGTATATATAAGTATATAGTGTATACGCGCACATATCACGTGCACGTATAGAGACATGATTGTTCCTTTAAATACGTCTCCACGTATACGTGTGTGTACCTGTAAAACATTCGTACAGGACGAGGTACCAGCTCCGTGTTTGAAAGCTATGTGTGAGCGTGCATGCAGACAGCTCTAGTGAAATTTTTATTTTCCCTTGCACAAGCATAACTTGATTATGACATTGATTCTCACAGTGAAGATGGACATTTACAGCGGAAAAGACAATGACGAGGTCGTTGCAAAACTGCTGCAGAAGGTTATGTTACACGTCGGTCCACCAGAAGAGACAGTCATCGTCTCAGACTACAGAGGAAATCTTAAAACTGCATTTTGACTTCTCTGCAGTGTGACGTGAGAGGAGATAGTGTAGACTTCAAGGTCGGCTTTTTAGCGGAACTCTGATGCAACGTCGTGCGCTGTAGCGATGGGGCTGAAATTTTCTGCGCGTTTCTTCCTCAAGGAAAAACAGCCGACGCCTAATCGTCCAGAAACGGTTAGAAAAGTGCGTTTACCAATTTCATGGGTTCATCTACCCCACTGCGTTGTGCGAGTTTACTTTACGTTAGTGCAGGCTCATGCGTAATGCCTGTACCATCTATCACGCAGTCTGACCAGCAGTCACTGGGCATCCAAAACAAAGGTAGAAAAAGCAGCTTCGGTATTTATGGGTTTTTCTTTTATCAAAAAGGTTGAAACTTGATTACAGCGCGCACAAGCTAGAATACCTATTCACCAGCGTTGCCGCGTGCGTACCAAGGAGCAGAACAGTGAACAATGACGTTTGGCGCAGCACCTACGCGCGTGTCGTGGTGGGATTTCTTTCTTTTGCAGCACAAATGCATTTTTGACGATGAAAAAACCCCGTTGAACGAGGACATTGCTTGCTCTCTTTATATGCCTGTGTGGACATGCGGAATTCCCGCAGATGTGGCGCCTGCCAGTCGCATTCAAGTGCGGTGCTCTAGAAGTTGACGTAGACCGGAGTTCTACAGCATTTTCTAGAGATACATCATCACAGATTGCCAGCTACTACACATCACTACACATTTCTGTGTCCGTGTATCAGAGTAGTAAACAAGTTTGCTTTTGTATTATGTGCCACTACACACAGACTGACTTCCACTGACTTTGTAGGGACGTATCGCCAGTCATATGCATATTCCAGACGTATTGTTGTTCTGTGGTTATTTCGGAAAGTTTGTATGTCCACACTTGCTCCAAGGAATATTATGCAGCAGCGGCATTCCTCCACAAATCTCAATATATAGAGGGTCTGGATCATCAAGTGCCCGGCAAGTACATACATACGCGTGATCATGTATATACACTGACACGGGAGATTTCAGAGATGCATACACAGACATATCTTTGACCTGCATACGCAGGAAAAGAATTCTGGATTTCACATGTTCCTACGAGGGTTTGTACGATGTACTACAAACAAGAAAGCAAAGTTTTTTACACGTCTTTACACCAACACGTAAGCAAATACACATTTGGACCACGTTTATACTCATAAATATATCTGCAGAGAGTAGCCTATTGTTTATAGGTCTCCGTTACTCAGACCAAGGGACGCCTTCACGGCAAAAATCCGTCCAGCTAAACGTGTGAATAGCCTGTAGCAGTATATTGTGGCTGTCTCCGTCTGTGTCGCCGACAGTCAAAAAAGAAGCAGTTACGAATGCGACGCTGGTTAGTGGTACGTTGCAGTAGGAAGCGATGAGCCGCCTACGTTACCCCATGGGCTTAGCGGTTCTCTGAAGAAAAAGATTATAAACAATTCATGAAAAGAAAGGCGAAGATGTAGAAGACATCGAGCAAAAATAGAAGAGTGAAAAAAGAGGAAAATGGAAAAAGAGAGACAAGAGAGGTAGAGAAGAAGAATCATACGCAGAAAAAGAACGACGACAGAGGAATAAAGAGATCAGAAGGAAGAGGAGAAACATGCAAAGAGATTACAACAGAAGAACGAGGAGGTGTGCCGGGCTTCAAACCTGAAGATACAGAAGAATTTCTCCTCTTGCCGAAGAAGGAAAAAGAGATGAACGACGAAAGCATGCAGGAGATATATCACTACGCGCAGCTGGAGATATTAAGAGATATGCATATGTGGATACCCACACGCCTTCTCCAATATCCACCACGTCCCATGCTATATATTTGGGAGGACGCCGCACTGTCTACTAAAGCGAAGAAGGGCACAGCACGGAAATGTAGGAAGCTGCTATTCATAAATTCTGAATAATATCGTCATCCTCTGTGAGGTGGTTCAGACAAAATAACTGATGTTTTTCTGCACCCACCAGTTAAGTCGATATCTGGGGTTAGAAAGTATTGGCTGCTCCGGATCATGCGTTTTGTTCTTCGTAAGATCTATTGAAAAGCATCCAACTACGGACGCTCTCTGTACATGTCCAGATGTAGACACGTATAATGAACCTTGAGGACATCCTCGACTGATGCTTTATTCACACACGCCTTAAAGAATTTCTGTCCTCTTCAGCAGCACTCCGCAAAGTTCTCTACAATTCTTCTCTCTCCTCGAGAACTCCCTGGCTCTAATTGGAGTAAAGACATCGTCGGGTTCTCACATGTATACATGTATATATATATATATATATATATATATGGGTAGCTCCGTGTACACGCGCATTAACAAATGGTTTAGTACAAGATGCATGGTGAGAGACCTGTATCAACGCCACAAGACGTATGCACATCATATTGCAAACGCATATAGATGTATACAGGAATAGATATGAAGATGCACAGTATCATGATACTCACGCGCTTTAGACAACCACTATTTGCATTGGGACACTCACAACTGAACGTCTATATACTGGACAGGCCTATGTACTTATATAAATGTATATAGGTACATTACATCCAAATATAGGCTTCTGAATATGCCGCAGTTCTCTGGAGAAAAACTATAGGGATGTTAGGCAAGACAGCGTCCTTCCCGCAGATGCGAAGAGACAAGACCCTGCGATAATTGCATTTTTACCGAAACAGCAGAACAGCAGCAGCAACAGAACAGCAGAGAAACAGCAGCAGCCGTAGAGGCAGTATAGCACTGGCAGTGGTGCTCGATGTTGCAGCAGCAGATGTCGTAGCAGCAGACACAGCGCAAGAATAGCAGTGCCTGAGCAGCAGTTGAGCTGCACGCCACATCAGCTGTACTTCCCTTGAAGTAACATCGCAGGCTTCGCGCCCTCACAGAACAGCTAACGAAGACGAGAAAGAAGCAGCAGCATTATCTCCGTCACCCGCGCAAGGACAAGCTCAGCAAAGCGCAGCAGAAGCGTGCTTGATACAACAGCAGCACTTTGCCCAGATCAGCAACAGCAGCCGTAGTATGGGTATGCTCGCTTCGCTACTGCAGCAAGAGGCGAGCGGTACTGCGGGAGCAGCACTGCGGGAGCAGCAACAGCAGCAGCAGCACCAGCGGTATTAACACCCTTCAAGTAGCCGGCTGAGATGTCAGATCGCCAGGCAGTAAGATAGGACAGACAGACGCAGCACCGACAGCAGCACTTTTCTGTAAAAAGCAGCAGCAGCATGTCTCCTATAGCGAAGAACAGCAGCCGCGTCTGCTGAGAGCAGCAGCAGCACCAGCAGCAATGGAGTAGACAGTACGCATGCTGTCAACGGGTCTGACTTAGCTGTAGACCACACAGCAGCACAACACCTACTGCAAGCTTCTTCCAGCGTGCGTGCTGCTGCAGCAGGAGAGTCTGTATCGGGACCAAAACGCGTGCTGCTGGGGACAGGGAGAGAATCGAGACAGAAACATCCAAAGACACCTCCGGCGAAAAAAATTGAACAAATAGTCGGCAGCCTGATAGCACGTCAGGCGGAGGCGGACATCTTCGACGCCGCACCCTGCAACCATATTCGCCATACACCTGGTGAGCGACCTGCAGCAGCGACGAAAGAACTGCAGCAGCGAAGCAGAACTGCAGCAGCAACAACAGAACCTGAACTGCAGCAGTACCAGCAGAACAGCAGCACCCAGCAGAACTGTAGCAACAACAGTAGAAGTGCAGCAGCAGCAATCTAGCAGCAGACACAGGAACACAGTTCCAGCAGCAAAACCGTTGAGTAGCGTTAGCAACGAATACATGAGCAGCAGAGAGGAGTCCTTACAGCTCTGCAGGAGCCCCACCCTTTCGACGTCTACACAACTATATGTGTATATGTATATTTGACAGAGGCGGTGAGCTTCTCTGGTGTGAGAGCAGCTCGCAGCTTATACAAATCGAAGTCTTTCCACTTTTATTTAAACCGTTTTGTCCCGCGCATATGCACTACCCAGTGTACAGATTTTTCTCTCTAGCTCGGCGGAATACTCTGCCTCGTTTTCTTATTTGTCTCTCCACATCTTCTCTCTCCCAGCTACAGATAGATATACCTGTAGGCAGATAGATAGAGGCGCATGCAAGCTGGAGACAAGTGCAGCTGTAAATACATATGCTCCAGGAAGAGTTACCCACTTTGAAACGCGCGCTAAGCCTCACTCGATGTTTACAGCGTTGTACCTGCCATCTGTATATAGGCGTGAGATTAATGTAGACAGTGGTTAGAAGACTTCTATATCCCTAAAGGTTTCTTTCTTTATGCTTTGTTTGAGCACTGGCGTGCATAATGCCATATCTACGGGTCGAGGCGGTCGTTGCTGAGATTGTTCGTCTCCTGAGACTGATTTGTTTCCTCTACACATCCAGAGAAAGAATATATATATGCAGGAGAAATTCCTGCGATCTAAGTGTGTGATCAGTTGCTCGCTGTCCACGCATCGTGAAGCGCAGGAAGACGTCTGTGTAGACATACTCTTCCTCTTCCTTTCTTTTCTTTTTTTGTTTCTCTGCAGAAAGTAATCTTGATATCCACACCTTGTGTGGGCGTGGCTCTCTGTAAAGCCAGTGTCGATGGAGATATATGACATACCCACCAACACATCTCTGCAGCAGATAGACATGATGCATGCATGCGTCACATCAATGCATGCATGATACCTGTGCATGCGGAATGGTTATCCATGCCTAACATCTATGCAGGCGTCATGTCTACGCATACGTGATCTTTCTGCAAAACGCAGTGTTTATACTATGCGTAATATCTATGCATGCACCATGCTTACGCATGCGTGATGTGTATGCATGCGCAACGTTAATGTATGCGATATATTTACACATATGATATCTACATGCACAATGTTTATGTATGCTTGATGTCTACGCACTCACAAAAAGTTAATGCATGTATAATACTGCACGCATGATGTTTATAAATCCGTTATATTTACGCATGCATGATATATATGCAAGCACAATAATGATGCATGCGTGATGTCCATGCATGCAATGTTCATGAAGGTTGATACCTATTCGTGCGTTATGTCTGTGGATGCGTCATACCGGCGCGTGCCTATGTCTGTGGACGCGTCAGTTATGCCTGCGTGATACATGTGCATGCGTAATGTTCATGCATACGTCTCTTAGGCTGTATATACACGGCTCGCGATGCACATGTAGCAGATCTGCGCAATCTTCTCACCTCTTGATGTCATTCGAAGGCGAAGGCAGGCCCAGCGCCCGGACATAATCAAACCGACGCATGCGATTGAGCAGAAAAAGAATATAATCCAGCGACATACATTTCTCCTGCTGGTGATCATCTACACACCCCAGGGCAGCCAGCCTCAAGTTCTCAGGATCTTTCATTCTTGCAACAGCAGAGTAGCAACAGCAGAGCAGCAGCAGCAGCAGAGCAGCAGCAGCAGCAGAGCAGCATCAGCAGAGGACAGCAGACAGCAGCAGCAGAGCAGAGCAGCGTCAGCAGAGAGCAGCAGCACAGCAACAGCAGTAGAGCAGCAGCAGCAGCCGAAGAACGCGCAGATGAGGAGCGCCAGCAGGAGTACGCCCAGGGAAAAGAAAGAAAAACAGGAAGAGGGGAGATGTGATAAAATGTTTATCTGTACATGAGGACGTGAACAACTCAGAGTTTTCCCTTCAACCACAGCGGAGGAGACAGCAGCAAGAGGAGACAGAGCAGCAGATACAGCAGCAGCAGCAGAGCGGCAGCACAGCAACAGCAGCAAGAGAAGACAAAACAGAGGAAACAGCAGCAGACTGAGGACTGGCAGCAGAAGAGAGACATAATGGCGACCCAATGCAGCGAAAAGAAAACAAGAAGATGTCAGCCACATGTGAAAGAAATACCCCACCAGGTAGAAGGAAGAGGTTTGCTTGGGCAGCATGATTCCCGGAGTGTCGTAGCAGTACAGACGCGGTCGATTAGATATTTGGTATGCGGTGACTTCCCTTGAGACCCTGCGTTCTTTCCTTCTTTCGCATCGGGTCTCTCTGAAATACGCAGCATCCTCAAATAACAGCGATTCGTCGGATCTGACTCAACTGCGACATACTTCAAAGAGAAAAGAGATCATTCCTGCAGCAAGATGAATACGCCAAGGACCAACACTAAACAAAACCCTATCAACAAGCGTAGATATATATATATATATATATATGAATATTTCCGCTCGAGCAACCAACGGTCTATACATATATATATATATATATATATATATATTCCTTCCAGAGCAACAAGCGTATCTAAAACGTATACATATATATATATATATATATATATATATATAGCAGATAGATATGGCGGAGAAATTTCAAGAATATATTAATAGAGGTATATATATATATATATGTATAGTGCCAGACGACGTATATGTAGCTGAAGTTTGTCCAGCCAAATGCGTGTAGGAAGCAGGAAGCCTCAAGTGGGCAGCGCGTACAAGCAGAACAGCGTACGTACACTAGGGACGTTGATGTGACGCTGCTGATGAAAGAAGTGGCAACGAGACATTACTGTTTAAAGACATGAAGAGAGAAGTCAGACATTTTTTACATCTTTCCCTCTCACAGGCTGTCCACGCAGAAAATTTGAGGTTTACATACACAGCAATTGGAGAAAAGCATCCTTGTCATGTAACAGACATCCAGCTATAGCTTGGAGTGTACACTAATAAAAACGCGAGACAAAAAAAAGTGACAAAGAAGACACGCTCCTGCCCAACGACGTGTACGTACACCGCAGCTGAAAAGGATGTTTCACTGCAAAAGCGCATCATCGCAGACTGGAAGCATCAAATGAGGATTTTTGTTGCTACATAAACAGCAGAGAGCCCCAAGTACACAAAAAGAGAACTGAAGTGGTCAAGTGATGGAAGTTCAGTATAGCAATCTACAGAGCTTCTGGCATACTGACGCCTTGGCGATCTTGTTATTGGTCGGCCAGCGCGCTGCCTGCGCGCAGTGTGCATGCGACGAGAGGAAGACACGACATGTTCATCCTTCGATATCTTGGGAGACAGCGATGTATATTCGCGTCTCCTATGCGTTCGTTACCATTTCATGACGCCAAGAGCAGCACCTCCACACTGCAGTGAGGAGGCATGCACACGCACTCCCGGAGGAAAGAAAGATTTCCATTCTCTGCGTAAGAAGTGTATCCACACCCTGTACACCCTCCTCGCAGAGACGTCCACCTATATGCATATAAGATACCGCCTACTTGTCGATATGTTTGTATAGGAAAACAGAAATAGAGCTACATAGATGTATACATATTTGTGCAGGAATACACATACAGAGAAAGAGGTAGAGATATATCTATCCATGTAGACAAACTCATAGAAAGAAATGTATAGAGAGACATGTATATCTTGCAGATATGCATATGTGTATAGATAGATATGTTGATTGACCTATTTGTGTTGTATACATGTCCTCTCTGTGTATAATACCAGACGAGTGTGGCCACACCAGACAGGCAACACAAGACAAAAACGGATGTGTGCTTTTCACTATTATATATATATATATATATAACGTAACGCTTACGACGTCCAATTTCGAATTAGTACGTAGATCCATTATAAACACTTTATTCTCAGCAGCAAATAAACACGATTACTTCCTGTAGACGTAGGATCGTCAAACACTGGCTGAGAGAAGAATAGCAAAGTACCTCCTCCTAAGCAGGTCTAGCTGCTGAAGGAAACTCGCGCACCCTATGCATATCGATGAATTACACAAGCGCAGCTCTCTGAAGAGAAAACGTTTACCGTGTCTACCAGCCGAGGTATCGTATATGTGACCTTTGCTGATTTTGGCTTTGTTTTCTTTTCGAGGTATAACACTTTTTAGGTAGCCCCAGCATGCGTGCGAATATCCTACAGAGAAAAATAGATCTCCAACCTGTGCCTGCTCATACCCATAGAAACTGATGAAAGGCACAGCTGCTGATGAGGCGTCATGCCCATGTTGAAAGCAGCCTTCTTCATGGCATTTAGAACTGAAGATTTTCAGTGGGCAGCCCCACAAGCATCATCCAATACCCAATCGTCTTGGAAGCGCACTCGCGTCTCCTCCTTCAACAGCAACTAACCGCTGCTGCTGTTGTTGCTCCTGCTGTTGCTGCTCCTGCTGCTCTTTGCTGCTGCTGCTGTTGCTGCTGCTGTTGCTGTTTTTGAGAATGGCAGTGCTGTAGAACGAAGGAGGTGATGTTGGATATATGCGCTTGAGCATCGGCGCAGACGTGACCAGGCACTGCTGCAGCAAAGTTCACACCGGCATTCCCAAAGTGTATTTCTCTGCATTGAAGTCTGAATTGACTTGATATCAAATCTTCGCTAGACAACACGTCTCTGCATATCCACGTACGTACATCATCAATGCGAGTAGACCTATCCCCGATGTTCCTTTGTGTATCAATGCGTGTAATACACATATATATATATATATATATATCTATATATATATATATATATATATATACATATCCACATATATATGTATAATATAAACGCAGGTCAGTGTCTAGCTCTATGGAATGTAATTTGATCCTTCCACATATGAATGAAGAGAAATCATATCTTCGCTTGGATGAAGTGTTTCCAAAGACTTTTTCCAAGAGAGACATCTACAATAAGATGCATAGAGAGGATCTCTCGCAGCAAGGAGAGTGACTGCTGCATGCGCGCTTGACTTTCTACTGCGTAAATATTCTGCTGTAGAGAGAAGCTCTCAGCAACTTCTATTATTAACAAACAGAGAGGAAGTTTTAGCTCAGGCGCAAGCACCCTTGGAGGAAAGAAGTAACATCTGTAGCTGCATGCACAGCATACAAAAACAAAACGTCTGTGAAGAGATCTGCCAATCAAATTTTCACCCCGTCTTTGTCTTGTTAGACTTTTCATCTGCGCCTCGTCGAAGCCTACGCCCATCAAGCACCATCATACGAGTGGATCTATATATATATATATATATGTATATATGCATATATACATATACATGTATGTATACGTATACAGACGCAGGACAGGTTCTTTGGATATGCACTTAGCGCATAACTTTGCTGCCCTTTATTCAGCAGAAGACTCTTTATGTCAATGCCAGCCTCTCATACATACGAGACTATATATATATATATATATATATACATAGTTCAGTTTGCTTCTAATATTCCGATAGGGCAGTCTCTCATACAGGTGTACAAGTATGTATAGACCAACCTCACCTATATGAGCTTCATCACACGTCTATGTACATCCGTGTATATATATATATATACATATACATACATATATATGTAGAGTTAAAAGATCTTTGCACATACAAGGGAATCTATGTACCTCTAAGCCTGATATGTATATGCATATGGATTAGTAGCATGAGAGACAGCGCTGAAGGGATCGCCACGCCTGCACTGGAGAGACAGGACGACGTATTCAAACAGCGCCAGGAGGCACGAACACCGATCCACGTGTGATAATTCCCGCACATATCGCCTGCATATAGATGCGGACCTTCTGTACATATATATATATATATATATATATATATATGCCGTTGAAACACACATATTTTTACTTAACGAGATTTGTTTTCAGATACCAGTGGGAAGTCGAAACGAATGTGAGATTCCCTTCATGTGAACAGATGCGTGTGTGGAGGAGAATTTGATCAAGGCTATAGAGGTCGAACGCGTTCCAAATGCATTTCATGAGACGTCGAGGGATACTGCGGATCCTCCTCTATAACAGGAGTCGCAGTCCTAATAGGGCTTTCACACGTCTTACAAACATATACACAAATCCCAAGACACCGCTCCACGGGCAATATAATCACCTCACGTGTATATATATGTATGTTTATACACATATATACATATATACGCGTATAGGGAGAGAGGAAGGGCAAGGGCAGAGAAGAAAAGCGAGAGTGGTGGATGTCTTTTGATGTCTTACTGGAGTTCCGAGTTCTTCAATTGCCGCCTGTGCACGCTGTACATACACCGCAGCGAGTATCACCACCGAAGGGACACCGCGAGAGGTGAGCGCGTGAGGCAGAGAAATCTACATTTCAACAAAATCGTGCGTTGTTGAGGTGACAATGACGCTGGGAGAAAGAGGAGCATCTTTCATCTCAGTTCTGCACTAATACACGCATGCGTGTGCATGCTCGCACTGCCTACACATCTGAGCTATTCACATGAAAATATTTTCTTTCTTCTTCACTCTCTTCATGGGTATGTATAGACGCGCAATCCAACTGATTACCTCTATAAATATCTACCTCTTCATATAGCGTTTATTGGAACATACAGGCTTATACACATGGATAATTTGGTCCCCCTACTCTACTACACCAATGTCGGCGGCTACAGCGCTAAAGGAAGAGCTACATATTTAGATTTTTTAGATTTCTACAAATATAGATAAATACAGATTTATATCGGAGTGTCGTCACAGTCAAACACAGCTAGTATTTTGTATCTGCATTCCAACATATACATATATAGAGAAAAGAGAGAGACAAATATATGTGAATATCGGTTGCTACAGCGTCAGTGCAGAGATATCCATTTATTGCGTTTCCATTTCTACAGATATATATACGTAGTATATATCGGTGGTAATAGTGTGTCAAGAGGTATACATTAATTTTTTGTTCTGGGGCATCCCGTTTGGGAGACGACGATCGGCTTTGTTCAACAGGACTAGCTGCAAAACATTTTTTTGATCGCCGAGAGTAAGAAAGGATTACTTGTGCTGAAGGGCACGAGCGTCGCGAACCTGCGGGTATGGGAAAAAGAGAGGAAATTAGGAGAAGTGAAAAGAGATCTTTTTTCAGAGTGTGGGCAAGTCTACAGCAGAAAACTGAAGCGAAGGACAGAGAAACAGAGTCAGAGAGCTAGCATAATGGAAGAATGAAGGAAAGAAAGGAAAACAACAGTGGAAAAACATGTCAGTGACTGCAGGAGCAGTTTCAAAAAGATACGTTCAAATCAGCGATTCAACAATGAAGCGAGTTGATGCTCTGGAGTCCACCTACAGCGATTACTCTCTACATGCGGGTGTGACTCTATAGACGCAGGCATACAGAGACTGAAACATCCATGTTTGAGAATGAAAGATATTTATACAACCTGAACACGTATACTGATTTTCTTTATTGCTCCACCACAATGCTTTTCGTGAGCACACATCTCCATACGTGCCCAACATATTCTCGGTATATTCCATGAATGTCTCCTTTTTGTGCAGACGCTCCTACACGCGGATGTACACACATATATATAAAGAAATATACACATATATATATATATATATATATATATATATATATAGAGAGAGAGAGAGAGAGCACAAAGACATCAAGACATATATATATATATATATATATATATACAGATGCAGAATCCTTTCAGGAAGTAAGGCGTGTGCACCTTTTTTTTTCGAGACAAGGTTTCTATACGTGTCTGACGTCGGCTGCAAGAAGAGTACACCTTGAGCCCTGCGTTCTGGGTGTACGTACACCTGACAGTGCCCGCGCGATTACATATTGAGTGTACAGACAGTCGACAGGCCTTTGCGCGTTTCCCGTACGACCGAGACGTGTTCGTATAATAAACAGATCTCTTGATCTGCGCTCTTGTATTCAAGATCTTCTCCTGCTGATACATATATATATATATATATACATATGTGTATATATATTTTTCCGCGTAGATGGGATTCGGCATGGCTCTCTATGAGTTATAGATACAGAGATAGGTACGTGCAGTACGAGGTCTAGCGAAGAAATGTAGCGCTATTCTTCTTCTTCACTTAATGATTCAAAGGTGCTTGTGCGATCTCCTGGGCTAGTTGTCATGGCTCCCGCTGCTTTTCTTCCTTGTACCAGCTTGCATTTCTGCTGCTGCCGTTGCTTGTAGTCCTGTGTTGACCCTTAGTGCGTCTTGACGTGCTGCTGCGACTATGGTACTCCGAGACTGTCGCTGCTGCTGTGTTGTGCTGCGATGCTGCTCTTACAGCTGCTCGCACTGCCTGCTGGAGGGCATGTCTGTATTGCTGGGGACATCTCTGCAGCTGCTTTGTTTTCGCAAAGCTGTTGCTGCCTTCTTTCTGCTGCTGCCTCTGCAACCGTTGGTTGTCGTGCTGTGACTATGCTAGCTATTTCCTTCCGCTGCGGGCGTCGCGCTGTTGTTGCTTACAGCCACCCCTCTACCACGCAGTCGACAAATTTGAAACACTTATCAATTGATACAGCGGCCTTATGCATATGCGCGGCGGCGGATACCAGGTGATGTGGCGGTCAAAGCAAGTGTCTCTGGGTTTAAAGTAGGGGAATTCCGCAGAAGGCGAAAAATCTCCGTCTCTGCTAAGTTGGATGATCACCATGTAGTAGATGTACAGCTGCAGTCTCCGTGTTCTTCTTGCTTCTCTCTGAACTGTGCTCTCGGCCTTTTGGCAGTCCTCTTCACTACCCTGACAGGCAATTACTGCTCTAGAAGAGGCAGCTTTACTTTTGACTTTGGTGTGACTGCCGCTTCTTTCTGCTTTCGTCTCTCGAATAGTGTACACGACCTGACGCGCGGCTGTTGCTGCTTCTTTGGAGAATGAGGGGATGAAGAAGCTGCAAATCACCCGTAAAAAATGAAAAAAAGACGGGCCAGAGGCTCTTCGCCACGGTTCAACTCTGAGCTGCACCTGTCTTCCGTGTTGCAGCAGAAGCAGCAGCAAACGCTGCTGTAAATTCCCCCTCATTAAGAACGACCCCTCGTACTCTCTTCTTGCGAATGCTTGTCCCTTTATGAGTTCTCTGTTACCTTGATTACTCTGCTGCACCGCTGCTACTTCTTCTACTACAGCACGGAATCACCTATTGCTGCTATGCTGCTGCCTATATAATTCCATTGTATTCAGCCTACTTTTTTGTACTTCAGCCGTTGTCTTCTATTGCTGCGACGTTGCTCACTCTGGTAGCCACTGGTCCAGGTTATCTCTCTGTTGGTGGATGAGCGCCGCTGCTTCTTTTTTTCTCGATGCCAGAAACTACAACTTTTGAGATGCTCTAACTTTGATACAGCGATGGGAAGTGGTGATATAACGCAGAATATGAACTCCCAATTGTGTTTGACCTGTGTCTTTATTTATACCAACAAAATGTACTTTCTAACTGGGCGCGCGTACCTCCTTAATAACGACAGCCCGCACTGACCGCAGACCCTTACAAAGCTCATCTCCTTTTGTTCCACTTCCCAACTTCTTCTCTTGTTGCGGCTTCTCTCGTTGCGACTTCTCTACTCTGAATTTTCACTCAAGTCGTAACTGCCTCTCCCCGCCGCTGCCATTACCCTGACACACACAACTACTCTGTTGCTGAATATTTCTGACAACTGCTTGAGGGACATGGCATGCTGCTGGTCGCAAAGGAGATTCCTGCGTACCGTCCAAGACCTTCTTTCACTCCATTGTTATTGCTCTTATTGTTTGTATTTATTCCGTCGTAATATATCCGCCTTCATGTATACTGACAGGATACAGCTAACTGAGACAAGCTGCGCCAACGCTTTGATTACTGGGACATGCTGCTGGAACGTCACCGCGGTCAACTGACATATCTCTCGTGTGGCTTCCGGGCAAATTTTGAAAATTTCTTCAGAAAGTGCACCTCCACAACTGACGAAAGGCCATCGTCAGCGAAAGCCAGCTCCGGAGGCGAAGAGCCAGATATGCCCACGCGGGGCATATTCTAGAGACATAAAGAACTTCGCAAAGAAGATAGAATTCTCTGCAAAGGTAATTCAAACCTTTAGACATACGCTGTTTGTACGGGCTACACTACGTTTGCCACAGAAGTCCACGGGTGCGTGGGTGGAAATCGCGACCGGTAGACGTTTCCAACAGACTACGCCCGTGTGAAATGATGGCAGAGCATTCAGACACCTCAGTTTTTGGTCGAAGATCTGCATTCTTCTGCATATGCAATGGGAGATCTCGTGTCGTATTTCGCACAGCAGCACCTCTGCAGGAATACGTGATCCGGAGCTGATAGCAACTACGGGTGCTGTAGCACCGGCACGTAGAAAGAGAAGAAGAATCAGTAGTGCCCGTGAACGACCCCAGAGTATATCAACATCCAAAACAAGGGGCCACCTCTGCGCGTAGATCTTCGGGCTGCTGTTGCTGCTGTTTGTATACGTATGTGTGTAGGAGACTGTGTGGAAAACTGCGCAGCTCTTTCGATTGCAGTGGAGGCAGCAACACCCTGCAACAAGACGACTGCAGGCGGCTGTGATAGATATCAGGCTCCTCACTGAAGGAACAGCAGCGAGGCTCTTAGCAAGCGAAACGTACTGAAGAACTATCATCAGAGAGTCTCGTGGCATGATATGAGCACGCCCCATCAGCCGCAACACTTGGCAGAGTCGTCGTATATCGGCTGAGCAGCCCGCCGGCAGAGCGCACGCAACCGCCAGATATAAGGAATAGGAGTTGAAAGAGCCAGCCTGCGAATGGGGAAGAATCTCAGCAGCGGCAGTAGCAGCAGGAGGGAGAAACGATACCCACGGACGATGGAGAGGGCTGCATGTCGGACACCGGCTACTGCCCGCCTTGCAGTGTGTGTCAGTCTCACCGCAGCAGCAATACACCAAGACGAACAGCTGGTAAGGTAGCGACGGAAAAAGCGGATCTCGATTTCACTGGAGCAGCAGCAGAATGAGAACGCCAGACATCAGCAGCACCGAGAGATCTTCTGGTGCCACAAACCATGCACAGCAACAAATGGATCCAACTATCGGCAGCCATGGCTCGCCGTGGCTGCAACAGTATCCCCACCTGCGCGCGGCTTTTTTGCGACAGAAGCGACAGCATCCTCACACTACTAGCCTGGCAGCGGCAGCGGGCAACTGCAGGTAACAGCAACAACGGCAGCCCGGCCGTAGCAGCAGCAGACCACCCATAGCAGCAACAGCCCAAGTAGTGTAGCACTCTAGCAACAGTCGTGGCTGGCAGAGCAGCCGCTGCGTAGAAGCAGCAGGTAGCCCGTTGAAGCGGCAGTTGCCGTATGGCAACAGCAAAGGCACAGTACGAGCAGATGTTGGCTGGGCACTGCAGTGTGTCCTGTGTCTGCTTATACCTCCAGTATAATAAGCATATATCATGTGTGTCGTTGTGTTGCTTTTTGAGATGATTGTTTTTCTCTGGTGTACTGTTTCTGGTAGTATACCTCGCGTCTATGTGCTTCATAAAGTTCGGAAGAAGTTTCAGCGGAATGAGCTGAAGGCAGCGCCGTGTGTTGCTGCTCTAGCTGTCGCGGTGGGTCGTACTGCTATGATAGTGCACCCACAGCTCTTGTACTGCCATCGCTGTCTTCGCGTAGGGCGCATACAGAGACACTGGGCGTCTGCTGCTTTCCATTTTGTCTGCGTTATGCAGCGACGTCATGTCTTACATGTGCTCACGTGTATGATAGCCTGCGGTAATACGTGAGGTGCTGCAGCAGCTGTGGCAGAAACCAGCAGGAGGAGAAGCATCACAGCATCAGTTGAAGTCAGGAACAACAGCAGCCTGCATTCACGGTAACCCTAGGAAGAGATACAAACGACAATCAAAGCAGGTCCAGCGAGAGTTCGGATAGCGTACTAGACGCGCCGCGTTCTTCACCGCTTGATGAAGCAATGGCTTCAGAATCAGCAAGTATGCTGTAGCACAAGTAAGAGGCACTTCTCACCAGGTACTGGCAGCAAGGCAAAACGTCGGATGGCCGGACGCATTGCTCTGAACGAAGAAGAAGCAGCCATGCCGAAAGAGGCAGGCGCCTCATGACGAAGGCAGATTTGCTGCAGCAACATTAGCACTGACGTAGGATTTGACAACCATCAGCCGCATCAATCCCAGCAGCTTCTTGCTCTAAAGTAGCAACAATGCCAATAGAAGAACCATTGCGAACGTGTAGGAGGAACCAGCAGCACCTAAAGCAGAGCAGTTAGGCAAACGAGTTTAGAATAACAACAGCAACAGTTTTTCGCTGCGACAGATATCGACGACCCAGCGGCCCCCCAACGTTCGGCTCCGAAGCAAAAGTTCTGACGTTCTGCTGGGATGTACAACTGCCTTGTGGCGGGTGGACTGAGAATTAACAACAACAGCAAGTGTGTATCTCTAAACAATCCCCAGTAGAGCAGTTCCGTTCCCGCGACAAGAGAAAAAGCAGCAGCAACCGCGTGTATGTGAGCAACAATATTAGCGGAACGCATGCGAACCTCACCTGCAGAGCAAACCGGATCACGAAGTAGCATTACGTGATTGGGGCGCTGGCAGCATCTTTTGAGAACGCCGAAGAGGCACGTGCAGCAACCAGTACAATTTTGTTAAATTATTATAGCAACTGCACCATGAACACACGTGTGCAAAGGAAACGAAGGAACTGCAACAAGACACATACGTAGAGTCAGCAATGAAAAAAAAAAAAACGCGGGCAGCTTAATAATAATAAGCGAAGACAGCGACAACTAGGAAGGACAAGCGCAGCTGTAGCAGCTGATGATTGGGTCAGTAGTTACATATGATGGGACAGTCGCGGAAGCAACAAATCACGCGAAAAATTTGTTACAACCTGTGCGCAGGGGAGAAGCAGCTACAACAAACAAGAAGGCACAGAGGCGGAACTAGACCAATAGAGACTAGAAAGAAGAAAGCATCACAGGAAGTGTAGCGACGAGTTGAAGAATGGACTTCTTACAAGAGATAACAGTGCCGGGGGAGGAAGGCAGCAAGGTCAGAATAGAAGCACGAGGAGCGGCGGTGGAAAGCGGCAGGAGGCATCAAACAACCGGCTCTGATACGGCTCCGCGTGCCATATAAATCTGCATCTACTTCTACAGCTGCGTTGTTAACGGAGGCAGCACTGCCACAGGCTGCCCGTACCGTACAGAGAAGGACGAACGCAGAGAGAAGAACAAGTTTTTTGTGGAAGACTCGTGCAGAAGCAGCAGCTGCTGCTGCGGGAATTATACCCTTCTCCGTACGGTTTCCGACTGGAACAAGAGAATCGCCAGTGGATCCAACGGCGGCCTCAGCAAAGGCGCCCTGCACAAGCGTCACCCGGAAGGAAGCTGCAGCACCACAACGTTTGTCCAGAAAAGGTGCCGCATTTGGTCAGACCTCTCACCTGGTTCGGATATCGAAAGCGAGATCTCAGTGTAGTTGATTATTGTTGCAGCTTTCCTCCCATCAACCAAGGCGGCATCGGGCAAAAATCCTTTCTTCTTTGTACGCCCACCGCGAAACCAGCAGTCTTCTAACATTTGCGAAAGTGCCTGGAAGAACGTATGCAAAAGCAGCTACGATGCGTGCTTCGTATAGACTCACAGCGGCACTTTCGCATACATTTTATATGTGGAGAGCGGTACAGAGCGGAGGAGTGACGTAAAGAGAAAGAATATGTGTAATATCCGTTGTGTCTGTAGCAAAGTGTTTTGACTACGGACGGACCCATAACGCAGTAGGTCGTAGTGAAGCGCGACTTCTGTACATAAGTGGCATCTAAGTAAAAGGCAAATGGCATATGATAGGAGACGTCTTTGCGCGGAAGTGTATGTAGTTCCACTACATTTATCAGTCTATCTCTACAAATCTGAATGGCTGCAGGCCTCTCTCGACATTCAGTTACGACCCATCACACTGGGGCTACACCTTGTCGCAGCTAGACATTCACTGACATGTTTGTGTAAGTAGATGACTTCGTAAAATACTGCTGCTGCACCGCCAACACCATAATCATGCAAGACATACACACACACGTGACGAAAAGGACTGACAGAGAAGCTGCCCTCTTTTTTCTGTAAAGTATGTGCTACCCATCCATGGAACTATGTATATATGCCTGTTTACACGTGATTCAGTATTTTTGTTGCATCTTCGTATTCTGAGATAGAGTACCCGCTGAGGAGACGAGTCTTCACTGGGCCCAATACATCTGCATATGGCAATACATGTTACATATTCCGATGTGAGTATATAGATTATCCACTTCTGTGTAGATGCACATAAGGACTATCTATACATAACTCCAGATATACGATCATGTATAGACGATGCGTCAATAGGAATCCCGTTCTCAGTGGGACAAGTCTCCCGAGGAAGGTGTACCTCGTCCGGACCACATACGGCCCGCGCCAATCAGGTGGTACAGCTGCTGCGGTGTACGTACACCAGACGTACTCTGTAAATTCTTTTGCAGAGTTTCTGCCAGCACATGCTTGTGTCTCGCTCGGTAGCAAACACTTGTCTTCTTGACATTTCTGCTATTTCCTTCCTTTCTCGCAGGAGTTGAAACACTTTTTTTCTAACAGTTTACACTTTACGTCCGTGACACGTGTTCAAGTCCAGGTATTTGTAGGAGTAGAGAGGGAGAAGACGTATGGCACGGTGGAAATACTGTTGGTCAAAGTGGCAGGATGCTGAATTGTAGGCAGACTTTACAGGGGAAGCACCGGCGAGCAAGAGGGTTCTCGGTCCGTGTCTCGGCAGGAAGATACACAGAAGAAGGAGCGGCATAAGGAGACTGCCTCTGTATTTGAAATGTCCTCTTGTACCTCTGCCTTCCTGGAGGAGTTTTCAAGCTGACCACTGACGGTGCAGCACATAGGTCCCCGCATCATATATATCCTTTCGTGAGTAACTTCAATGACTGAAAGCCGTTTAGGATTATGGATGTTCAAGTATATTGCTTTTGTACGAATAGACTAGGAGGAGAACTATCGAGAGCGCGTGTGCGTCATTAATGATTCCTGAATGTGAACTGCTGCGTTTGGGAGTGATTTCACTTTCCGGTGCATGTTCTTCTAAAGTTCTGTCCTTTAGAAGCTGAGGGTAAATAAAAACGCTCTTCTGTCTTGAAACGACAAAATATTTAGACAGAAATTGACGTTCTTTCTTTGTTGATTTCTTTTGACATCTGCCATTTTTCTGTATGAAATTACCCACAAAAATCCTAAATACCGACACCGTGGAATAGGGAAAATTATAATGTCACAGATGCAGTGCGCGCACACCGAAAGTCGCTGCTATTTTGCCGTGTCAGACGGCAAAGGTCTGCCAGAGATCATATATCTGTAATAAAGATGTACGCGCGACATAGCCAATTATTCGGATAATTTTCTACCCTTCCTCTCATGTCTATGTGCGCACCAATGGCTGCTACCTGTTTCTATGTCTTTCTCCTTGTAATACAAAAAGCTTTTTTACTAGTACTACTGGTGAGGAGTTTGGGGGTGGTTCTTTATGTTTTTATAAAGAACTACACACCCTTAATTCCTCCTTCCTTGTGCATAACTGTAAAATGTCACTTATATATCTGTTATATATGAAGTTCTCTACGCACATGTAGACAGGCGTGCGTTTACGCATAAACGTATCCACCGCCTCCAAAGCGCAGTTCGCAGATTATTTTGTCCGTGCCTCGTCTCCATGGAGAAGGGAAATAGGCTTGAGATTTAAGGAGGCTTATATGAATGTGATGGAGCTGAATTGAGCTGCAAACGAGTCCCGTAATAGTGCACGTCTGCTTCCTGACCAGCTTCTGCACTGCATATACCATGTCTTGATCCGTCACCCTTCATATAAAGCGTCTTCACCGCTACTGATACATCAGTTTATTCTTCAAAGCGTTGTTGTGGCCGAGACAGATTGTACGAGAAACTCGTGGAGCTGGGCCGGAAGACTTTCACTTGTTCGCCGAGCGCTTTCTTTCATCAGTTTTTGTCCTTGGAGCGGAGCGTGTGCTACGTGAAACAGCTAGACAAAGTGCAATCGCGGAAATCTCATGCAGCAGCAACAGCAGGTCAAGGCGAGGGCGCTTTAGCAGCAGAAGCGTGCCGCTTGGGCAGAGGCGTTCCCCGCTCCTCCGCCTTGCCCGACGATTTGCACATGCGATCCGAGGGATCATCCCGCAGCTCCTGTTTGTGGAAAAGCACGTGGAACGCCTGGAAAGAGTTTTACTCTCTTTCTTTTTCGAATCTTCTATTTAGCTGTTGCTCAGAGAGCCCCAGCCACAGAGAGAAAGTGGCGGATCTGGTGCTGGCCTGCGCTGGTTTCCTGCTGTTGCGAGTCTGGTCCGTGACGAAGACAATGACTCAGACGCCGCAGAACCAGCAGCAGAGTTGCAGCACAGGCTGCAAAAAGCAGCAGCAAAGGCGGCCAACAGCAGATGCGAGGAGCAGCAGGAAGGAAGGAAAGAAGGGACATGATCACAAAAACAAGGAAGCCGAACCGTACACTGGCAGAGCAAAACAGACGTTGTTGCTGCTACTGAACGACTTAGTCAAAGAATCGCCACCGCAAATGCCAGTTCATTTTATCACTGTCGCTGCCTCTGCATCTGCACATCTCTGGCTAGCTACTCTCCTGAGCATTGTTACTGGTGTCAGCGGTAAGATTTTCTCAGAAGTGCAACTGCGACAGCAGAAGCTTCAGGCAACACCAGCAGCTTCAAGCAACAGCAGCGTCTAAAAAGAACAGCAGCAGCTCCAAGTTACAACCCTGATTCAAGCACCACCAGCAGCTCCAAGCAACAACAGCAGTAAACACGCAATAGCAGCAGCAGCTGAGCATAGCAGCAGCAGCTTCAGCAACTGCAGCAGAAGCTAGTAGAGGCGGCAGGAGGTAGAGTCAGCGTAAGCGGAGCAAGTAACGAAGCGAAGGAGTCGGGCCAAGGCCAACCAGTAGTGAGAAAGCAGCAGCAGGAAGAGGTCAGAGGCATTAAGGGCGTGGCATATCCGCACCAGCACTCTGAGATGCGCCATGGCAAACGGTAAGTCCACGGAAATACAAGAATGTTGTGTTGGCACCAGTAGCGGTGTAGCAGCAAGAGGTGGAACAGAAGTAGCGCCACGGGAGGAGGAAGATGCACAGCGGACGGCGACATACAGCAGGAGCAAAACAGCCAAAGAGTGACAGCAGACAGCGAGAGCGGCAGCAAGTCTAAAGAAAGGAATACCAGCAGAACGCAACGGACACTGACAACACAACAACGAGGAAGGCATATACAAGGAAGAAGAAATTGAACGCCTCGAGGAACAGTAGTGACAACAGGAGACTACGTGCAGCAGCAGAGCGAAATGCAGTGTAGCAGTCAATGAAGAAGAAAAGAATCTGCACAGCGGACAATACTAGCACCTGAAAGCATCTATTTAAAGTATGGAAGGTCAAGAACTGCACGAATAGTGCTGATAGCCTGAAGGGAACGGCGCAGGTGGAACTGGAGCTGCACCTGCAGAGAACAGCAACAGCAGCATCAAGTACCATCGAATATACGGAATACCACTTCGGGCGTGATGAACAACAGCAGCAGCAGTGACATTGACTACTACACCCGACGACCGCAGCAGTCTTCCACGGTATTCAATAGGGATAGACGTACCTGCTGCAGCAACAGACTGAAGTTGCAACAAAGCCGCAGTGTGAGCAAAAATGGCTAGTATGAGCAAGGGCAGCAAAATTCGTCTACAGAAGGTTGCTTGTGCACACAGCTAGCGGCATTCAACAGCAGAGTGATGCTTCTATGGCAGCATACGACAATGTCTTCTCTAACCAGTAGTCGAATTGTCGGATATGCTGCAACACTAGAATATCTCTACCATCAACTGCCTTCTGCTGCTCTAACGACGGAACCACTGGCGTATGATAAAACGAGGTTGCCGCAGACGTTCTGCGTCCTCTCCAGCAGCAAATTCCTGCATTTGCAGCAAAGAGACTGCTCTAGTAACAGCAGCTTCAGTGCTGAGGAAGAAGGCCAGCAGCAGCAGCAGATGTATTGTCTGTGCTGCACTAGCGGCAGTTGTTTGCAATGAAGGAGGCGAGACAAATGGCAGAAGGCCCGGGCGCGGACTGCAGCATATGCAACTATCTAACAGAAGGTTTAGTGCAAACGAGCATGCTGCAAACCTGTGAATCTGCACGAAGAAGCACGGCCATGAGCAGCACCTGACCCTGGCAGCAGTCTCAGGATAGACAATCTAGGCGAGACCAAGAGAGAGATATCGAGAGAGCAGGAGGGCGCAGGAGCCAGTAGCACCGACAGCAACAGTACCAAAGCCAGTACCCATCAAGAGCACAGCAGCCACAGCAGCAGCACAGTAGCGGGCAGAGCATGCATGTGCAAGAGCAGCGGGAGGACGAGGACAGTATTAGGCCAGCAGGATCAGCAGCAATAGCGGGAAGAACAGGAGCGACCGTAGCAGCAGAGAATACAAGAGCAGAGCGGCACCATCAGAGAAGCGCCACGACAGCAGGTGATGTGCAGAAGCCGCAGAAGGACAGCAGAGGCGGATGTTGAAAAGGGCATGAGCACGCCTAGCCTCCAGCAGCAGGTGACGCAATGGTAGAGCAACCAAAAGCGTTTTACTGTACAGAGACAGGCAGCTACTACTGCCGTTGAAGCATCGTTTGTTCTTTAGTGAGACTGCCTTTTCTGTTGTTGCTCGTCGTGTGGCTACTCCCGGCCCTTTGCTGCAGCATACCAATGGTTGTCGCCTGAGCTCCAGCAGCAGCCGCTGCTCATGTGCTGTCTGTCGGCGGGATCTGTCTGTTTTTTGCTGTGGCAACTGCCGCTGTTGGAGTACATTAACTGCTGCCGCCTCCTAGCTTGTGCTGTTGCTCATTTTCTGCTGCTGCAAGCGAGAAATGTCTGAAAATCTGACTTCCTGTAGCCTCCTTCAGCGTTCGTGCTGCCCTCGGTTGTCGCGTGTGGGCTTGAATGTTGAATCAAGAAATTCACTCGCTACGAGCTGTCGCCGCTGAAATGCTGGTGTTGCAGTGCTCCTGCTAATGCGATGGAACTCTGCCGCTGGAAGGCTGTTGCTGTTGCTGCTGTGTAATTCCGCTGCTACCGCAGTGCCGCTGTTGCTGCTGGGGATACTGCAGTGCTGCTGTTGTAACGGCGCTGCTATTTTGTCTTGTGCTTTGGCATTGATGGCAGTTCTGCACGGGCGGACACCAGAGAGAGTGATCTGCTGCAGGACTTGCAGGAATACTTTGGCTATGAAAGTGAGAGATATAAGAAGCAGAGAACTGCAGCGTGCATAAGCCTCACGTTCGTTAGCATTGATGAAATAGAGAGCAGTATAGACACACCCTGCTGAGAAAACTTTATGGAAAGACATCTTCTTGTTGAAGTGGTGGCCCTTGATTGCCTCTCGCCTCATAAGCGGCTCACCTCCTGTACATGCACTTATCACGTCTGCAGAGGTGTTGAGTATTCTTTTTCGTTCCAAGGAGACGGCCAAAGGGAAGAAAGAATGCATATTCGGAGACAAAGCCAAGGCGAAATAGAGGCGTTGTCTCGCACATACGCATGTGGTGCACGCATCCCCACACATAGACGTAAACAAGAAGGATAGAAGCCCTGAGGCACCTGAGAGAAGAATTTTCTTTAAATGCAGAAGGACCAGTAGAAGAGCGAGGAGAAGGAGAAGATACTTTTCCCTTTAAGAAGGAGTTTTCATGAAGAGACATCCGAGAGCAGCGTCCAGTGTGTACTTTCATTGCGCAGCTGCTTTCTCACACTTGCGGCAGTGGCACTACATGTCGTCTCTGCACGCCCTAAGGATGAATTTCATTTTCTTTCAGTATTCTATGGCGCAGCCTATGTTTTCATCTCTTCCTTGCTGTACATCCCAGTTCTTCTGTGCTTTTCATATCGTCTTCAGCACCTCTGTCTATGTGTGTATGGACTCTCCAGGCACGATGAGATGGAATATATAGTTACATGTCTCTATATGCACAGCAGCCATGATGAGATGTAAGAATAGATACGAGCAAAATTCTACGCTGTTCCTGTTGGTCGCTGACTATTTCCCTGCCTACGCGTCAGCAAAGGAAACACTTTTTGTGTGGTGAGCGACTTCCTGATCAGGTATTCAATGTATACAGGCGTCTAGGTAGTAGCATCAATCGTCATATAGATGTATGCGTATGAAGTATTGATTGCATGCCTCGAAAAAATCCGTTATATACATCCTCAGACATGAATCACTTCAGCCTCCATAGTAGCAGAATGATTCTTCTATCTGTCACTTCAAGGAAGCAAGAATCTACATATCTTCGACCTGCCTGCCGACACACACGTCTAAGCGAGTTATTGGGTTTGCTGCGTCCGGAACCTTGGATGAAATACTTTTTCAAAATTCCTCTACAATGGCCGCCTTTTTGCCAACACAGCTGCTTACCCACTAGAACTATCCGGTTCATCATCCTCTCCTCTCTATATATACAGGTGTATGTAAATACGCATATATATATATATATATATATATATATATTTAGAGGTATATATATTCAGATAAATAAATAGATATACGCGTATATGCACATGAGTGTTCTACATAAATGATGATATATGTATGTATATATACATATATATATATATATATATATATACGCAAGTCTGTATGTGCAGGGAGTATCTTGCCTGTGAAATGTATTCCTGTGTGTTTAATTCCAACGCGTTGCTTCGACGATATTGAGGACGTGAGTTTACGGCACTCGTATACCCCGGAAAGCGAGAAGAACGAAGTCTGCATGTGCGACGGCAACGTGTCTGTGTGCCGAGACGTTAAAGCACGCTTGATTGCCGGTCTGTACTGCTGCTGCGTGTACGTGGGGTGACAGAAGCGTTATCTCCCGAGCTGCGCAAACATCTGACGGGCGATGAAGCTGTGGAGTGAACAGGAAGCAGCTGTTGAAGGAGAAGAAATTCTTCGTGTCGCTGCTCTTGAATATTTGGCGAAATGTGCTGCAGACGCGCCTGCCATCGTAAGAACTGAATTCCACCGTGAATACTCCTTCCTGCTGCTCCTGCTACTGTGTTGCTCCACTGCAACGGCTTCGCTTCCGCTTTATACAGGTCTGATTTCTTTGTCGCTACTGCTGCCTCTTCCACGTGAGTACTCAGCCGCGCATGTGGCGTTACACGCTTTGATCATCCTGCCATTGCTGCGGGCGTACAGTAGCTTTCTCCCGCGTGAAGGTCCTGTGCGATCTTCTGGTGCTGCCAGCTGTCGCGTCTTCCGCTGCCGCCGGTGCCGCTTCTGCTGCTGCTGCTCTCTGATCTCCCTCTGAATAGCATGTGGCGCCACAGCCGCGCGTTCCTGCTGCTCTTTATACTTTCTGAAGTCGCTTCCCGCTGTTTGAGAAAGCTGTTTCACTTCCTTTTCGCTTGTTGCTATCGGTGCTGTTCTTTAAAACAGCGGCAGCGCAAGAGGAAAACGAAGGCCGTCCTGTATTATTGGCAGCAGCAAAATCACTTTTCTTTTGCTCTACTCCCTTTATGTAGCGCTCTAATGGATCGATGGATGACGTTTTGATGGCAACTCGAAGGTTAAGTAGAGAGAGGAAACACAGAAAAAGATTTTTTTTCATTGCCTGCGTGCGTAGAAGAATATATGTGGGGCAAGGGCGAGAAGAGGCGACAGATGGAAGTAGTAAAGATGTTTACCCCTTAGAGCAGAAGAGAGGAAGAAGCGTGGCCGTCAGGCGGGGAAGAGATATACGGAGATATATTGCTGTTCAAAGCACCGATGATAGGAATCGATGTCTTCAGCAAGGAGATCTTCCATATACCAGTTGTAGAGACTTACTAGCTATCCATGTATATAGGTGAGATCGGAGGATTGAGACCTTGTGGGAACTCATGAGACGTCTGTGCATGTTCACTTGGTCCATGCGCATCTGCTGCTGCTTTTTCTTTCTTTAGAAGGTCGTGAAGCAGCAAAGAGGAAGAAGGAAGAAGAAGCAAGAGCAAGCGAGAGCCAGTGCCTGGGCTGCAGACGAGTGGAAACGACTGCGACAGACGCTGGTCTTGGAGCTGTTTGCATGCACGTATCTGTCTCTCTTTCTTTTCTCTCCGAAGAGCCTCCCGAGGAAGATGGAAGAGCTGTTTAGCAAATCTTCTTCCACTTCTATCTCTCCCTCCTGGATAACGAAGTGGAAGGCTTCAGCTTCACGGCCCTCGTGTAGCCACTACTCAGCAGCAGACTACTGCTGTTGCTTCCCATCTTGCGGTGTCTTCCTCACCACGTTCCTGTGCGTCTTCTTTGCGTCCTCCTGTTGCTACGACAACTGCAGTCTTTATGCTGCTTCACTTTGGCTGCTTTGCCGTCGCAGCTGCTTACTCTTCCCTGCTGCAGGACTGTCCTGAGTCTGACTTTCCTAACACTGCGAATAGGCAAAACTTTCTCAACAGCAAACCCTTTCCGCTCTGCGTAACTGTTGTCTGCTGCTGCAACCCACATCCCCACTGCTGCTGCTGCTGCAGCCAAGTGCCTGTTGTTGCTGCTGTAATTCGCATACGGGTGCTCCTGGAGTATTGAGTATATAGATATATTTCCGCCGAAGTCTCCTGGTGCTGCAAACGAAATCGATGCTTCTAGTGCGTATGCTGCTGCAACGTTACGAGAGAAGCTGGAGTTCTTCTGAACGCCGCGTCACAGGTTGCGTAGTTCAGGCTGTTCTTCCATGTCTTCTGCTGCAGCGCCATTGTGAGTACCTGCTGGCGAAGGCAGCCGGAGGCACAAGCGAAACCTTGATCCAGGCACTTGTTCAGCGTCTGCGACAGGTGATGTCTCTATCGGCGACATATACAGTGATGTATATGTCCACCCGCGTAGATGTATGCCTTCGGTTCAACAACTGCGTATATACCTTTTCTTCCTGCGGCTTGGTGTTGCTACAGAAGAGGTGTAAAGCCACGCAAGATGAGGTGTCCAGACACAAAAGAAGTGATTTTCACGTGATATTTGAAGTCAGTTACACACCTGCACCTCCCTGTAACCTCTTCAAAAAAGAACAGAATAGATGAAGTTGAATCCCCATCCACACTCGCACTAGAGAACAAGGAGAGAGACAAACTCATAGACGTATATATATATATATATATATATATATATGGAGTAGATAAATAATTAAACCAGAGAAAGGGGAAAAACAAAGGGAAAGAAGGGGAGACAATAAAGGAGAGACACATACATTAACACATATATGTATAGATATGGAGTAGATCATTTTTCGTAGGTCTGTAGTGTAGAAAAAGAAGAATGCAGATGCACATACACATCGACACAGCTGCTGTAGATACCTGCAGTTGATTTTTTTGTTGGCGCTTAGCCACAGGGCAACAACAGAGAAAGATGCCCATCAAAAGACATAAAGGTCGGAAGCAGGCGGAGCCAGACACTTCCAGGGCGCCGTCACACACAGCAAATTTTTTCTTTTCTTTCTCTCTGTAACTGGATACGTATAGAAATCGCTAACTGATATACCGAGAGAGAAAGAGGGGCATAAATGGAAGATATAATAAGTCCACGTTGTGAAAACATGCCTTGATTTAGTGCAAAGTCCAATGTGCTATCTATTCAGATTTCTTGCATTTACATATATATATATATATATAGAGAGAGAGAGAGAGAGAGAGATATCTATAGAGAGATAGACAGATACAGATAGAGCTACTTATATAGTTAATTATCTGTTTTCAAAGAGAGGAATATGTACGGAGAGATAGATACGTATAGAGATAGAATGAGATAGTATAGTTGTCTGCATTGACGGTGAGGACATCATAAAGCGAGAAGTGTGTAGTGAGCAAATAGACGCTGGCTGCGGTGGAAGACTACACGATTTTCTGAGAGGTTTTGTATTACGTGTAGAGAGAAACGTCAGCGGATTGGCTTCAGCGACCTTTCTATAGAGGGTATCATAGACGATAGGTGGTAGAGAGGTACATCTGGAAGTAGTGTAATAGATACAGAAAGATTTATCCGCACATATATATATATATATATATTGAAATGTGCATTTCTCGAAGCGTCTTCTCCCCTCTCGTTATCCACCGAAGTATAGCCACCACTTCGAAAGTAAAGGCATCGTCTCTCTTTCTCGCTGGAGATGTACGTCCGTGTCTCTGAATATATAGAGGATATAATACTTTACAGATTTGTATATGTAAAACGCTCCACAAAGAGACTCTTCGACGTGAAACACGCAGCTGGGAAAATACACGCAGAGTATAGAGGTTTATGTATAAATCTATCTACTTTCTCTTTTGGCTGTCTACGCACCATACTGTGAGAATCAGGAAGAAACGTCTCTACATATCTATTTTTGTATGCCTGCAGAACGATGTACACCTGTAGAGGAAAAAATTCACATATATACGTAGATATATATGTATATATATTTATGTTTATGTATATGTATGTATATATTTATACATGTATCTATGTATTTGAATAGTTAGTGGGCAGCTGTGAATCTATGCATTTAACTTTTTTTCAAACGGATGCAGGTCTTTTGATAGAAAATGTTGCTGCGCGATAAATCCAAAGACGGCTCAGGCTTCCCGCACGCGTCCACCACGGAGAGAGTATATCAGTATATCTACGTTATAACACTCACTTGTTTACACGCTGTTATTTGTCGTGCTGTTGTGTTGTCGCCAGATATATATATATATATATATATAAGTATGAACATTTTCTCCTCTCGCTCTTTTCTCTACATATATATACATGTATATGTATATATATATATATATATATATATATATATATATGTATATGTTGAATAAGCACAGCTCTTCCTCGCGCTCTCTATCTCTCTCCCTACATACATATATATATATATATATATATATATGCACTAACGTATCGCGCGCCTTTGCAGAATGACTTCTACCTTGTAAGGATCGCCTAATTGACAAGGTACAACAGCCGAGTTGCTGGCTCAGCGGATGACGCGTTGCCTCCATCATTCCTCCTCTTTCACAGCGTCTTTCATGTACATACACGCGCTTACTCCATACCTATATATATATATATATATATATTCGTAAATGTGGTGTCCATTTAAACAGTATGCTGATATTAGTATTCATATACTGGTCGTTTGGTATTGAACGGGTCCATTTAAACACTTTCTTTCCTTCCATGCGCTTACACACATGATATTCTTTTTAGTATTCATGCATATCCCCATAGATTACTGTTGCACAGAGATATACGCAGTTTGTAATCCTATTTTTTGGTATTGAATGCGAGACTTGCGCATGATTTCGGCATGAGCACTGTGCTTTATGTCACGCGATTTGGCGCGTTCCTCTTTCGAAGTGGCGAAGGAACACTTATCATTAGCGCTCGCATGTCTCTGTCTACAGCCATGGCATTAGGATACTTCAGAGAACTTCTCCGATCACTACAATGATATCTCTCTATACACATATGCTCGTCTAGGTACGCCTCAGGTGTAGAGGCGTTTGTACGCTACGCGCAGGAGAGAGGTTTACACGCCCGCAGCAGCGATTCTTCTGATCCTCTGCTATAGCTTTTTCCTTTTTGGGCAGCTGGAACGTGCAGCTTTCGCTTATGCTTGAGGCTTGACTTCTTTAGTTGTCAAGGCCGCGCCCATCTACGTCTTCGCAGAAGCAAAAAGTGGATTCTTCCAGAAATTCCTCTCCTGCACGACACGTGAAGTTATTTTTCACCATAGAGAAGAGTTCCAAGAGAAAGAAAGTTCAGGACGCAGGTGTGTACCACATTGGGTTCTCCCTTTTCTGCATTGTAGAAACTTGACTGGGCTGTATGTCAAGTTTTTCCAATATAATTCTGCTCACCGCCGACTCTTTGTGGTGTTAAATCACATTAAAGGGTCGTGAAAAGATGGAGACTTCTGTAGAGAAGTCAACAGTGAACATTGCTACTGTCACAAATTGCCTCGGGTGGAGGCCTCCTTTCACTGAGTGTTTACCGTTTTTATATTCTTCCAGCCAAGCACCATCAGTAAAGTTCACTTAAATGCGTGTATTTGCGCGATTCCATCCATCAAGCTTCGCAAAGAGATCAGTTCGTCGAAGCGGGGAAATAAAAGTATCTGTTCACACGTTATGGTTGCGGAAGCACTGTTATCACAAAGGAAGAGAGATACAGCTCTCAAATAACAGCGCTGTCAATAAAAATAATTTGTAATGATGCGCAACGGCTTCTCAAAGCAAGCACGTGACTACTTTTAATACACTGTGGAATACTCCACGGCTTCCTCTCCGCACATGACCGCTAGTCTATACATCTATGTAACTATGTATTTGTCTGTGGGTCAGTAGGGAAGGTCGATGTATGGGGACGTAGGGCCATATGTGCGTGCACAAAAATACACGCAAAGCACGAAAAGAGAAAGTGCACGACGCTGCAGCTGGTCGGTGCTTGCCCGATACATAAAGAAAGTCAGTTCAAAGGGCAAACGCTTTAAAGAAAGACTATGCAGCGCCTTTCGGTTCGATCGGACACACACGCTCTCGTTAAGCCACTGGAAGAACCTCCCACCGCAGCTTTACCGAGGCATACATTAAAACAAATTATCTGATTACAACATTGTATGCCTAGATTGGCGTCGTATAATTACAGCGCGCACCAAGGTGGCTTGAAAAGGAACAAATTTATAAGGAAGGGCAGCACCAGCCGTACACGAAAGACGCGTAGATGAAGAGACGACACAGAGATGTCAGTACTGACCAGGAACGTGGTGGCGGCAGTGAGTAAAAAATGAATATATATATATATATATATTTATGGACACGACAACACGTTGCGAGGAAGCACTCCGGAGAACCTGACATGTCAATGTAACATTGGCGGTATATATAGCGTGAACAGCATACTACACAAATACGTTAATATGGTGC
>JAEOAE010002781.1:0-16072 GCA_036365155.1 Meriones psammophilus
ACAGTCTGAGATAACACTTTTCAGTTTTCCTGTATTCCTAATTGAGCGGCGACGCCACAGGTGATTTAGTTTACAAAGTAGTGCTTTACTTTTCTATTATTTTTTGGAAACTTGTTTCTGTGCTGTAAAGGGCGATATATCACTTTTCAGTTTTCCTGACATAATAATTGAACTGGTGACACATATGTGAATTAGTTTACAAAGTTGTGCTTTGCGTTTCTGTTCTTCGATGGAAACTTGTTTCTGTGCCATACAGTGCAAGATAACTCTTTTCAGTTTTCCTGTATTCCTAATTGAGAGAAGCGACACACATGTGATTCCCTTTACAAAGTAGTGCTTTGCTTTCCTGTTCATTTGTTGGAAACTTGTTCCTGTGATGTACAGTGCGGTATATCAGTTTTTCAATTTTCCTGTATTCCTAATTGAGTGAGCCACACACATTTGATTTAGTTTACAAAGTAGAGCTTTGCATTTCTTTTCTTCAGTTGGAAACTTGTTTCTCTGCAGTACAGTGCGATATATCACTTTTCAGTTTTCCTGTATTCCTAATTGAGCCAGAGACACATGTGTGATTTCTGTTCTTTTATTTGAAAACTTGTTCCTGTTAGGAACAAGTTAGGGTTAGGTTTAGGTTAGGGTTAGGGTTGGGTTAGGTTTAGGGTTAAGGTTAGGTGTTAGGTTTAGGGTTAGGGTTAGTGTTACAGTTAGGGTTTGGGTTAGGGGTTAGGGTCAGGGTTAGGGTTAGGGAAGGGTAGGGTTAGTGTTGGGTTAGGGTTAGGGTTAGGGTTAGGTTAGGGTTAGTGTTAGGGTTAGGGTTACATCACTTTTCAGTTTTCCTGTTATAATAATTGAACAGGCGACACGTATGTGAATTAGTTTACAAAGTTTTGCTTTGTGTTTCTATTCTTTCGATGAAAACTTGTTTCTTTGCCATACAGTTCGATATATCACTTTTCAGTTTTCTTGTATTCCTACCTGAGCGAGCGACACAGGTGATTTAGTTTACAAAGGAGTGCTGTGTGTTTATGTTATTTCGATGGAAACTTGTTTCTGTGCTGTACAGTGCGAGATAACACTTTTTAGTTTTCCTGATATAATAATTGAACGGGTGACACATATGTGAATTAGTTTACAAAGTTGTGCTTTGCGTTTCTGTTCTTTCGATGGAAACTTGTTTCTGTGCCATACAGTGCGAGATAGAATTTTTACTTTTCCTGTATTCCTAATTGAGCGAGCGATACACATGTGATTCCGTTTAAAAGTAGGGCTTTCCTTTTCTGTTCTTTCTTTGGAAACTTTTTCCTGTGCTGTACAGTGCATTATATCACTTTTCAGTTTTCCTGTATTCCTAATTGAGCGAGCGACACACATGTGATTTAGTTTACAAAGTAGTGCTTTGCGTTCATGTTCTTTCCTTTGAAACTTGTTCCTGTTAGGAACAAGTTAGGGTTAGAGTTCAGGTTAGGGTTAGGGTCAGGGCAGGGTTAGTGTTAGGGTCAGGGTTAGGGGTTAGTGTTACAGTTAGGGTTAGGGTTAGGGGGTTAGCGTCAGGGTTAGGCTTAGGGTTAGGGTTAGGTTTAGGGTTAGGGTAGGGTTATGGTTAGTGTTTGGGGGTTAGGGTTAGGGTTAGGGTTAGGGTTATATCACTTTTCAGTTTTTCTGATATAATAATTGAAAAGGCGACACGTATGTGAATTAGATTACAAAGTTGTGCTTTGCGTTTGTGTTCCTTCGATGAAAACTTGTTTCTTTGCCGTACAGTTCGATATATCACTTTTCAGTTTTCTTGTATTCCTACCTGAGCGAGCTACACACTGGTGATTTAGTTTATAAAGGAGTGCTTTGCGTTTATGTTATTTCCTTGGAAACTTGTTCCTGTTAGGAACAAGGTAGTGTTAGTGTTAGGGTTAGGGGTTATGGTTAGCGTTAGGGTTAGGGTTAGATTTAGGGGGTTAGGGTTAGGGTAGGGTTAGGGTTAGGGTTAGTGTTCTATCACTTTTCAGTTTTCTTGTTACAATAATTGCACAGGCGACACGTATTTGAATTAGTTTACAAAGTTGTGCTTTGTGTTTCTGTTCTTTCGATGAAAAGTTGTTTCTGTGCTGTACAGTCTGAGATAACACTTTTCAGTTTTCCTGTATTCCTAATTGAGCGAGCGACGCACAGGTGATTTAGTTTACAAAGTAGTGCTTTACTTTTCTATTCTTTTTTGGAAACTTGTTCCTGTGCTGTAGAGTGCGGTATATCACTTTTCAGTTTTCCTGTATTCCTAATTGCGCGAGCGACACACATGTGATTTAGTTTACAATGTAGTGGTTTGCCTTTCTGTTCTTCTGTTGCAAACTTGTTTTTGTGCTGTACAGTGCGATATATCACTTTTCAGTTTTCCTGATATAATAATTGAACGGGTGACACATATGTGAATTAGTTTACAAAGTTGTGCTTTGCGTTTCTGTTCTTTCGATGGAAACTTGTTTCTGTGCCATACAGTGCGAGATAACACTTTTCAGTTTTCCTGTATTCCTAATTGAGAGAGCAACACACATGTGATTCCCTTTACAAAGTAGTGCTTTGCTTTCCTGTACATTTGTTGGAAACTTGTTCCTGTGATGTAGAGTGCGGTATATCACTTTTCAGTTTTCCTGTATTCCTGATTGAGGGAGCCACACACATTTGATTTAGTTTACAAAGTAGAGCTTTGCGTTTCTTTTCTTCAGTTGGAAACTTGTTTCTCTGCAGTACAGTGCGATATATCACTTTTCAGTTTTCCTGTATTCCTAATTGAGCCAGAGACCCATGTGTGATTTCTGTTCTTTTGTTGAAAACTTGTTCCTGTTAGGAACAAGTTAGGGTTAGGTTTAGGTTTTAGGGTTAGGGTTAGGGTTAGGGTTAGGGTTAGGGTTAGGGTTAGGGTTAGGTTAGGTGTTAGGGTTAGGGTTAGGGTTAGTGTTACAGTTAGGGTTTGGGTAAGGGGGTTAGGGTTAGGGTTAGGGTTAGGGTTAGGGTTTGGATAGGGTTAGTGTTAGGGTTAGGGTTAGGGTTAGGGGGTTAGGGTTAGTGTTAGGGTTAGGGTTACATCACTTTTCAGTTTTCCTGTGATAATAATTGAACAGGCGACACGTATGTGAATTAGTTTACAAAGTTTTGCTTTGTGTTTCTATTCTTTCATTGAAAACTTGTTTCTTTGCCATACAGTTCGATATATCACTTTTCAGTTTTCTTGTATTCCTACCTGAGCGAGCGACACACAGGTGATTTAGTTTACAAAGGAGTGCTGTGTGTTTATGTTATTTCGATGGAAACTTGTTTCTGTGCTGTACAGGGCGAGATAACACTTTTTAGTTTTCCTGTATTCCTAATGGAGCAAGCGACACACATGTGATTCCGTTTAAAAGTCGTGCTTTGCTTTTCTGTTCTTTTGTTGGAAATTTGTTCTTGTGCTGTACAGTGTGATAATCACTATTAAGTTTTCCCTTATTCCTAATTGAGCGAGCGACACACATGTGATTTAGTTCACAAAGTAGTGCTTTGCGTTTCTGTTCTTCTGTTGGAAACTTGTTTATGTGCTTTACAGTGTGATATATCACCTATTAGTTTTCCTGTTATAATAATTGAAAGGGCAACACGTATGTGAATTAGTTTACAAAGTTCTAATTTGCGTTTCTGTTCCTTCGATGGAAACTTGTTTCTGTGCCATACAGCGCGAGATAACACTTTTCAGTTTTCCTGTTTTCCTAATTGAGCGAGCGACACACATGTGATTCCGTTTAAAAGTCATGCTTTGCTTTTCTGATCTTTTGTTGGAAATTTGTTTCTGTGCTCTATGGTGCGATATATCACTTTCCAGATTTCCTGTTTACCTAATTGTGCAAGCGACACACATGTGATTTAGTTTACAAAATAGTGCTTTGTGTTTCTGTTCTTTCGACGGAAACTTGTTTCTGTGCCATAGAGTGCGAGATAACACTCTTCAGTTTTCCTGTATTCCTAATTGAGCGAGCGACACACATGTAATTTATTTAACAAATAGTGCTTTGCTTTTCTGTTCTTTTGTTGGAAAATTGTTCCTGTGCTGTACAGTGCGTTATATCACTTTTCTGTTTTCCTGTATTCCTAATTGAGTGAGTGACACACTTGTGATTCAGTTTACAAAGTAGTGCTTTGTGTTTATGTCCTTTCTTTGGAAACTTGTTCCTGTTGAGACCAAGTTAGGGTTAGGGTTAAGGATAGGTTTAAGGTTAGGGTTAGGGTTAGGGTTAAGTTAGGATTAGGGTTAGGGTTAGGTTAGGTTAAGGTTAGGGTTAGGTATAGTGGTTTAGGGTTAGGGTTAGAGTTAGCGTTTGGGGGTTAGGGTTATGGTTAGGGTTAGGATTATATCACTTTTCAGTTTTCCTGTTATAATAATTGACAGGCGTCACGTATGTGAATTAGTTTATAAAGTTGTGCTTTGTGTTTCTGTTCTTACGATGAAAACTTGTTTCTTTGACGTACAGTTCAATATATCACTTTTCAGTTTCCTGTATTCCTAATTGAGCTAGCGACACACATGAGATTTATTTTACAAAGTTGTGCTTTGTGTTTCTGATCCGTCGATGGAAACTTTTTTCTGTGCCATACAGTGCGAGATAACACTTTTCAGTTTTCCTCTATTCCTAATTGAGCGAGCGACACACATGTGATTCCGTTTAAAAGTAGTGCTTTGCTTTTCTGTTCTTTCGTTCGAAACTTGATCCTGTGCTGTACAGTGCGTTATATCAATTTACAGTTTTCCTGTATTCCTAAATGAGCAAGTGACGCACATGTGATTTAGTTTACAAAGTAGTGCTTTGTGTTTATATTCTTTCATTGGAAAATTGTTCCTGTTAGGACCAATTTAGGGTTAGGGTGAGGGTTAGATTTAGGGTTAGGGTTAGGGTAGGGTTAGGATTAGGGTTATGTTTACGGTTAGGGTTAATGGTTATGGTTAGTGTTACGGTTAGGGTTAGGGTTATGGGGTTAGGGTTAAGGTTAGGGTTAGGGTTATATCACTTTTCAGTTTTTCTCTTATACTAATTGAACAGGCGACACTTATGTGAATTAGTTTACAAATTTGTGCTATGTGTTTCTGTTCCTTGATGGAAACTTGTTTCTTTGCCATACAGTCTTGAGATAACACTTTTCAGTTTTCCTGTGTTCCTAATTGAGCGGCGACACACATGTGATTCCATTTAACAGTCGCGCTTTGCTTTTCTGTTCTTCTGTTGGAAACTTGTTTCTCTGCTATACAGTGTTATATATCACTTTTTACTTTTCCTGTTATAATAATTGAAAGGGCAACACGTATGTGAATTAGTTTACAATGTTGTGCCTTGCCTTTTTATTCGTTCGATGGAAACTTGTTTCTGTGCTGTACAGTGCAAGATAACACTTTTCAGTTTTCCTGTATTCCTAATTGAGCGAGCGACACACAAGTGATTCCGTTTAAAAGTAGTGCCTTGCTTTTCTGTTCTTTTGTTCGAAACTTGTTCCTGTGCTGTATGGTGCGATATATCACTTTTCAGTTTTCCTGTATTAATAATTGTGCGAGTATCACACATGTGATTTAGTCTACAAAGTAGTGCTTTGCTCCTCTGTTCTTTCATTCCGAAACTTGTTCCTGTGCTGTACAATGCGATATATCACTTTTCAGTTTTCCTGTATTCCTAATTGAGCGAGCCACACACATGTGATTTATTTAGTTTACAAAGTTGTGCTTTGGGTTTATGTTCTTTCGTTGGAAACTTGTTCCTGTTAGGAAAAACTTAGGGTTAGGGTTAGGGCTATGGTTAGGGTTAGGGTTAGGTTTGGGGTTAGGGTTAGGGTTAGGGGTTAAGGTTAGGGATAGGGGTTAGGGTTAGGGTTAGGGTTATATCACGTTTCAGTTTTTCCTGTTTTAATAATTGAACAGGAGGCATGTATGTGAATTAGTTTACAAAGTTATGCTTTGCGTTTCTGTTCTTTCATTGGAAACTTGTTCCTGTTAGGAACAAGTTAGGTTTAGGGATTGGGATAGTGTTAGGGTTAGGGTATTTTCAGGTTTAGGGTTAGGGTTAGGGTTAGGTGTTAGGGCTAGGGTTAGGGTTAGGTTTAGGGTTAGGGTTAGGGTTAGGCGTTAGGGTTTGGATAGGGTTAGGGTTAGGGTTCTATCACTTTTCAGTTTTCCTGTTAAAATAATTGAACTGGCAACACCTATGTGAATTAGTTTACAAAGTTGTGCTTTGCATTTCTGTTCTTTCAATGGAAACTTGTTTCTGTGCCATACAGTCGAGATAGAATTTTTAGTTTTCCTGTATTCCTAATTGAGCGAGCGATACACATGTGACTCCGTTTAAAAGTAGTGCTTTCCTTTTCTGTTCTTTCTTTGGAAACTTTTTCCTGTGCTGTACAGTGCGTTATATCGCTTTTCAGGTTTCCTGTATTCCTAATTGAGCGAGCAACACACATGTGATTTAGTTTACAAAGTAGTGCTTTGCGTTTATGTTCTTTCCTTGGAAACTTGTTCCTGTTAGGAACAAGTTAGGGTTAGAGTTCAGGTTAGGGTTAGGGTCAGAGAAGGGTTAGGGTTAGGGTCAGGGTTTGGGGTTAGTGTTACAGTTTGGGTTAGGGTTCGGGGGTTAGGGTCAGGGTTAGGGTTAGGGTTAGGGTTAGGGTTAGGTTTAGGGTTAGGGTAGGGTTATGGTTAGTGTTTGGGGGTTAGGGTTAGGGTTAGGGTTAGGGTTATATCACTTTTCAGTTTTCCTGATATAATAATTGAAAAGGCGACACATATGTGAATTAGTTTACAAAGTTGTGCTTTGCGTTTGTGTTCCTTCGATGAAAACTTGTTTCTTTGCCGTACAGTTCGATATATCACTTTTCAGTTTTCTTGTATTCCTACCTGAGCGAGCTACACACTGGTGATTTAGTTTATAAAGGAGTGCTTTGCGTTTATGTTATTTCCTTGGAAACTTGTTCCTGTTAGGAACAAGGTAGTGTTAGGGTTAGGGTTAGGGTTAAGGTTAGGGGTTATGGTTAGCGTTAGGGTTAGGGTTAGATTTAGGGGGTTAGGGTTAGGGTAGGGTTAGGGTTAGGGTTAGGGTTCTATCACTTTTCAGTTTTCTTGTTACAATAATTGCACAGGCGACACGTATTTGAATTAGTTTACAAAGTTGTGCTTTGTGTTTCTGTTCTTTCGATGAAAAGTTGTTTCTGTGCTGTACAGTCTGAGATACCACTTTTCAGTTTTCCTGTATTCCTAATTGAGCCAGAGACCCATGTGTGATTTCTGTTCTTTTGTTGAAAACTTGTTCCTGTTAGGAACAAGTTAGGGTTAGGTTTAGGGTTAGGGTTAGGGTTAGGGTTAGGGTTAGGGTTAGGGTTAAGGTTAGGTGTTAGGGTTAGGGTTAGGGTTAGTGTTACAGTTAGGGTTTGGGTAAAGGGGTTAGGGTTAGGGTTAGGGTTAGGGTTAGGGTTAGGATAGGGTTAGGATAGGGTTAGTGTTCGGGTTAGGGGGTTAGGGTTAGTGTTAGGGTTAGGGTTACATCACTTTTCAGTTTTCCTGTGATAATAATTGAACAGGCGACACGTATGTGAATTAGTTTACAAAGTTTTGCTTTGTGTTTCTATTCTTTCGTTGAAAACTTGTTTCTTTGCCATACAGTTCGATATATCACTTTTCAGTTTTCTTGTATTCCTACCTGAGCGAGCGACACACAGGTGATTTAGTTTACAAAGGAGTGCTGTGTGTTTATGTTATTTCGATGGAAACTTGTTTCTGTGCTGTACAGGGCGAGATAACACTTTTTAGTTTTCCTGTATTCCTAATGGAGCAAGCGACACACATGTGATTCCATTTAAAAGTCGTGCTTTGCTTTTCTGTTCTTTTGTTGGAAATTTGTTCTTGTGCTGTACAGTGTGATAATCACTATTAAGTTTTCCCTTATTCCTAATTGAGCGAGCGACACACATGTGATTTAGTTCACAAAGTAGTGCTTTGCGTTTCTGTTCTTCTGTTGGAAACTTGTTTATGTGCTTTACAGTGTGATATATCACCTATTAGTTTTCCTGTTATAATAATTGAAAGGGCAACACGTATGTGAATTAGTTTACAAAGTTCTAATTTGCGTTTCTGTTCCTTCGATGGAAACTTGTTTCTGTGCCATACAGCGCGAGATAACACTTTTCAGTTTTCCTGTTTTCCTAATTGAGCGAGCGACACACATGTGATTCCGTTTAAAAGTCATGCTTTGCTTTTCTGATCTTTTGTTGGAAATTTGTTTCTGTGCTCTATGGTGCGATATATCACTTTCCAGATTTCCTGTTTACCTAATTGTGCAAGCGACACACATGTGATTTAGTTTACAAAATAGTGCTTTGTGTTTCTGTTCTTTCGACGGAAACTTCTTTCTGTGCCATAGAGTGCTTTTGTTGGAAATTTGTTTCTGTGAGATAACACTCTTCAGTTTTCCTGTATTCCTAATTGAGCGGAAACTTCTTTCGACACACATGTAATTTATTTAACAAATAGTGCTTTGCTTTTCTGTTCTTTTGTTGGAAAATTGTTCCTGTGCTGTACAGTGCGTTATATCACTTTTCTGTTTTCCTGTATTCCTAATTGAGTGAGTGACACACTTGTGATTCAGTTTACAAAGTAGTGCTTTGTGTTTATGTCCTTTCTTTGGAAACTTGTTCCTGTTGAGACCAAGTTAGGGTTAGGGTTAAGGATAGGTTTAAGGTTAGGGTTAGGGTTAGGGTTAAGTTAGGATTAGGGTTAGGGTTAGGGTTAGGTTAAGGTTAGGGTTAGGTATAGTGGTTTAGGGTTAGGGTTAGAGTTAGCGTTTGGGGGTTAGGGTTATGGTTAGGGTTAGGATTATATCACTTTTCAGTTTTCCTGTTATAATAATTGACAGGCGTCACGTATGTGAATTAGTTTATAAAGTTGTGCTTTGTGTTTCTGTTCTTACGATGAAAACTTGTTTCTTTGACGTACAGTTCAATATATCACTTTTCAGTTTCCTGTATTCCTAATTGAGCTAGCGACACACATGAGATTTATTTTACAAAGTTGTGCTTTGTGTTTCTGATCCGTCGATGGAAACTTTTTCTGTGCCATACAGTGCGAGATAACACTTTTCAGTTTTCCTCTATTCCTAATTGAGCGGCGACACACATGTGATTCCGTTTAAAAGTAGTGCTTTGCTTTTCTGTTCTTTCGTTCGAAACTTGATCCTGTGCTGTACAGTGCGTTATATCAATTTACAGTTTTCCTGTATTCCTAAATGAGCAAGTGACGCACATGTGATTTAGTTTACAAAGTAGTGCTTTGTGTTTATATTCTTTCATTGGAAAATTGTTCCTGTTAGGACCAATTTAGGGTTAGGGTGAGGGTTAGATTTAGGGTTAGGGTTAGGGTAGGGTTAGGGTTAGGGTTATGTTTACAGTTAGGGTTAATGGTTATGGTTAGTGTTACGGTTAGGGTTAGGGTTATGGGGTTAGGGTTAAGGTTAGGGTTAGGGTTATATCACTTTTCAGTTTTTCTCTTATACTAATTGAACAGGCGACACTTATGTGAATTAGTTTACAAATTTGTGCTATGTGTTTCTGTTCCTTCGATGGAAACTTGTTTCTTTGCCATACAGTGCGAGATAACACTTTTCAGTTTTCCTGTGTTCCTAATTGAGCGAGCGACACACATGTGATTCCATTTAACAGTCGCGCTTTGCTTTTCTGTTCTTCTGTTGGAAACTTGTTTCTCTGCTATACAGTGTTATATATCACTTTTTACTTTTCCTGTTATAATAATTGAAAGGGCAACACGTATGTGAATTAGTTTACAATGTTGTGCCTTGCCTTTTTATTCGTTCGATGGAAACTTGTTTCTGTGCTGTACAGTGCAAGATAACACTTTTCAGTTTTCCTGTATTCCTAATTGAGCGAGCGACACACAAGTGATTCCGTTTAAAAGTAGTGCCTTGCTTTTCTGTTCTTTTGTTCGAAACTTGTTCCTGTGCTGTATGGTGCGATATATCACTTTTCAGTTTTCCTGTATTAATAATTGTGCGAGTATCACACATGTGATTTAGTCTACAAAGTAGTGCTTTGCTCCTCTGTTCTTTCATTCGAAACTTGTTCCTGTGCTGTACAATGCGATATATCACTTTTCAGTTTTCCTGTATTCCTAATTGAGCGAGCCACACACATGTGATTTATTTAGTTTACAAAGTTGTGCTTTGGGTTTATGTTCTTTCGTTGGAAACTTGTTCCTGTTAGGAAAAACTTAGGGTTAGGGTTAGGGCTATGGTTAGGGTTAGGGTTAGGTTTGGGGTTAGGGTTAGGGTTAGGGGGTTAAGGTTAGGGATAGGGGGTTAGGGTTAGGGTTAGGGTTATATCACGTTTCAGTTTTCCTGTTTTAATAATTGAACAGGAGGCATGTATGTGAATTAGTTTACAAAGTTATGCTTTGCGTTTCTGTTCTTTCATTGGAAACTTGTTCCTGTTAGGAACAAGTTAGGTTTAGGGATTGGGATAGTGTTAGGGTTAGGTATTTTCAGGTTTAGGGTTAGGGTTAGGGTTAGGTGTTAGGGCTAGGGTTAGGGTTAGGTTTAGGGTTAGGGTTAGGGCGTTAGGGTTTGGATATGGTTAGGGTTAGGGTTCTATCACTTTTCAGTTTTCCTGTTAAAATAATTGAACTGGCAACACCTATGTGAATTAGTTTACAAAGTTGTGCTTTGCATTTCTGTTCTTTCAATGGAAACTTGTTTCTGTGCCATACAGTGCGAGATAGAATTTTTAGTTTTCCTGTATTCCTAATTGAGCGAGCGATACACATGTGACTCCGTTTAAAAGTAGTGCTTTCCTTTTCTGTTCTTTCTTTGGAAACTTTTTCCTGTGCTGTACAGTGCGTTATATCGCTTTTCAGGTTTCCTGTATTCCTAATTGAGCGAGCAACACACATGTGATTTAGTTTACAAAGTAGTGCTTTGCGTTTATGTTCTTTCCTTGGAAACTTGTTCCTGTTAGGAACAAGTTAGGGTTAGAGTTCAGGTTAGGGTTAGGGTCAGAGAAGGGTTAGGGTTAGGGTCAGGGTTTGGGGTTAGTGTTACAGTTTGGGTTAGGGTTCGGGGGTTAGGGTCAGGGTTAGGGTTAGGGTTAGGGTTAGGGTTAGGTTTAGGGTTAGGGTAGGGTTATGGTTAGTGTTTGGGGGTTAGGGTTAGGGTTAGGGTTAGGGTTATATCACTTTTCAGTTTTCCTGATATAATAATTGAAAAGCGACACATATGTGAATTAGTTTACAAAGTTGTGCTTTGCGTTTGTGTTCCTTCGATGAAAACTTGTTTCTTTGCCGTACAGTTCGATATATCACTTTTCAGTTTTCTTGTATTCCTACCTGAGCGAGCTACACACTGGTGATTTAGTTTATAAAGGAGTTCTTTGCGTTTATGTTATTTCCTTGGAAACTTGTTCCTGTTAGGAACAAGGTAGTGTTAGGAGGTTAGGGTTAGGGTTAAGGTTAGGGGTTATGGTTAGCGTTAGGGTTAGGGTTAGATTTAGGGGTTAGGGTTAGGGTAGGGTTAGGGTTAGGGTTAGGGTTCTATCACTTTTCAGTTTTCTTGTTACAATAATTGCACAGGCGACACGTATTTGAATTAGTTTACAAAGTTGTGCTTTGTGTTTCTGTTCTTTTCGATGAAAAGTTGTTTCTGTGCTGTACAGTCTGAGATACCACTTTTCAGTTTTCCTGTATTCCTAATTGAGCAAGACCCATGTGTGATTTCTGTTCTTTGATTTAATTTACAAAGTTAGTGTTTTGGTTTTCTATTCTAGGTTTTGGCAACTTGTTACTGTGCTGTAGAGGTATATCACTTTTCAGTTTTCCTGACATAATAATTGAACGGGTGACACATATGTGAATTACTTTACAAAGTTGTGCTTTGCGTTTCTGTTCTTTCGATGGAAACTTGTTTCTGTGCCATACAGTTGCAAGATAACACTTTTCAGTTTTCCTGTATTCCTAATTGAAGAGCGACACACATGTGATTCCCTTTACAAAGTTTTGCTTTTGTTTCCGTTCATTTGTTGGAAACTTGTTCCTGTGATGTAGAGTGCGATATATCACTTTTCATTTTTTTCCTGTATTCCTAATTGAGCGAGCCACACACATTTGATTTAGTTTACAAAGTAGAGCTTTGTGTTTCTTTTCTTCAGTTGGAAACTTGTTTCTCTGCTGTACAGTGCGATATATCACTTTTCAGTTTTCCTGTATTCCTAATTGAGCCAGAAACACATGTGTGATTTAAAATTCTTTTGTTGCTTTTCTGTTCCTGTTAGAAATTTGTTCTTGTGCTGTACAGTGTGATAATCACTATTAGTTTTAGGGTTCCTAATTAGGGTTAGGTTTGTGGTTTAGTTTAGGTGTTAGGGTTAGGGTTCTGGGTTAGTGTTACTTGTTAGGGTGCTTTACAGTGGATATTAGGGTTAGTTTTCCTGTTAGGGTTAGGGTTAGGATAGTGGTTAGGGTTAGGGTTAGGGTTAGGTTTCTGGGGTTAGATGGTTTGTTTTGTGGGTTACAGGTTACATCACTTTTCAGTTTTCCTGTTTAATAATTGAACAGGCGACACGTATGTGAATTAGTTTACAAAGTTTTGCTTTGTGTTTCTATTCTTTTGTTGAAAACTTGTTTCTTTGCCTCTACAGTTCGATATATCACTTTTCAGTTTTCTTGTTATTCCTAATTGAAGCGACACACAGGTGATTTAGTTTACAAAGGAGTGCTGTGTGTTTATGTTCTTCTGATGGAAACTTGTTTCTGTGCTGTACAGGGTGAGATAACACTTTTAGTTTTCCTGTTATAATAATTGAAAGGGTGACACATATGTGAATTAGTTTACAAAGTTCTAATTTGCGTTTCTGTTCTTTTGATGGAAACTTGTTTCTGTGCCATACAGTGCGAGATAACACTTTTCAGTTTTCCTGTTTTCCTAATTGAGAGAGCGCGACACATGTGATTCCTTTACAAAGTAGTGCTTTGCTTTTCTGTTCTTTTGTTGGAAACTTGTTCCTGTGATGTAGAGTGATATATCAGTTTTCAATTTTCCTGTATTACCTAATTGAGCGAGCCACACACATTTGATTTAGTTTACAAAATAGTGCTTTGCATTTCTGTTCTTCAGTTGGAAACTTGTTTCTCTGTGCCATACAGTGCGATATAACACTTTTCAGTTTTCCTGTATTCCTAATTGAGCCATGTAATTTACACATGTGTGATTTCTGTTCTTTTTTTGTTGAAAACTTGTTCCTGTTGTACAGTGCGTTATATCACTTTCTGTTTTCTGGGTTAGTGTTTTTGTTAGGGTTAGTAGGTTGTGTTTAGGTGTCCTTTAGGGTTAGAAACTTTCCTGTGTTACAGTTAGGGTTTGGGTTAGGGGGTTAGGGTTAGGGTTAGGGGTTAGGGTTAGGTTAGGATAGGGTTGGTGTTAGGCTTAGGGTTAGGGTTAGGGTTAGGTTAGCGTTTGGGGTTGTTAGGGTTAGGGGATTATATCACTTTTCAGTTTTCCTGTTATAATAATTGAACAGGACACACGTATGTGAATTAGTTTATAAAGTTGTGCTTTGTGTTTCTGTTCTTCGATGAAAACTTGTTTCTTTGCCGTACAGTTCAATATATCACTTTTCAGTTTTCTTGTATTCCTAATTGAGCTAGCGACACACATGTGATTTATTTTACAAAGTTGTGCTTTGTGTTTCTGTTATTTCGATGGAAACTTGTTTCTGTGCCATACAGTGTTAGATAACACTTTTTAGTTTTCCTCTATTCCTAATTGAGCGGTGACACACATGTGATTCCGTTTAAAAGTAGTGCTTTGCTTTTCTGTTCTTTCGATGGAAACTTGTTCCTGTGCTGTACAGTCGTTATATCAATTTTTAGTTTTCCTGTATTCCTAAATGAGCAAGTGAGGGATACACATGTGATTTAGTTTAAAAGTAGTGCTTTGTTTTTTTATGTTCTTTCTTTGGAAAATTGTTCCTGTGTTGGACCAATTTAGGGTTATATCACTTTTCAGTTTTAGGGTTAGGGTTAATTGGGTTAGGGTTACACATATGTTTGATTTAGGTTAAAAGTTGTGGTTAGTGTTTCATGTTCTTTTAGGGTTATGGGGTTGTTTCCTGTTAGGAACAGGGTTATATCACTTTTCAGTTTTTCTGTATACTAATTGAACAGGCGACAGGGTTATGTGAATTAGTTTACAAATTTGTGCTATGTGTTTCTGTTCCTTCGATGGAAACTTGTTTCTTTGCCATACAGTCAGAGATAACACTTTTCAGTTTTCCTGTGTTCCTAATTGAGTTAGGCGACACACATGTGATTCCATTTAACAGTCGCGCTTTGCTTTTCTGTTCTTCTGTTGAAACTTGTTTCTCTGCTATACAGTGTTATATATCACTTTTTACTTTTCCTGTTATAATAATTGAAAGGGCAACACGTATGTGAATTAGTTTACAATGTTGTGCTTTGCGTTTTTGTTCCTTCGATGAAAACTTGTTTCTTTGCTGTACAGTGCAAGATATCACTTTTCAGTTTTCTTGTATTCCTACCTGAGCGAGCTACACACAAGTGATTTAGTTTATAAAGGAGTGCTTTGCTTTTATGTTATTTTGTTGGAAACTTGTTCCTGTGCTGTAGGAACAAGGTCAGTTTTCAGTTTTCCTGGGTTAATTGGGTTATCACACATGTGATTTAGGGTTAGTAGTGATTTAGGGGTTAGGGTTATTCAAACTTGTTCCTGTGTTGGGTTAGTGTTCTATCACTTTTCAGTTTTCTTGTTACAATAATTGCACAGCCACACACATGTGATTTATTTAGTTTACAAAGTTGTGCTTTGTGTTTATGTTCTTTCGATGAAAAGTTGTTTCTGTGCTGTACAGTCTGAGATAAACTTTTAGTTTTCCTGTAGGGCTAATTGGTTAGGGTTAGGGCAGTGTTTTAGGTTAGGGTTAGTGCTTTACTTTTCTATTCTTTTTGGAAACTTGTTCCTGTGCTGTTAGGGTTATATCACGTTTCAGTTTTCCTGTTTTAATAATTGAACAGGAGGCATGTATGTGATTTAGTTTACAATGTAGTGGTTTGCGTTTCTGTTCTTTGTTGCAAACTTGTTCCTGTTAGGAACAACGATATATCACTTTTCAGTTTTAGGGTTATAATAGGTTTGGTTAGGGGTGACACATATGTGAATTAGTTTTAGGTTTTGGTTAGGGTTATGGTTTTCTGTTCTTTTTGGAAACTTGTTTCTGTGCCATACAGGCAGATAACACTTTTCAGTTTTCCTGTTATTCCTAATTGAAGAGCAACACACATGTGATTCCCTTTACAAAGTAGTGCTTTGCTTTCCTGTTCATTTGTTGGAAACTTGTTCCTGTGATGTACAGTGCGAGATATCACTTTTCAGTTTTCCTGTATTCCTAATTGAGGAGCCACACACATTTGATTTAGTTTACAAAGTAGAGCTTTTCCTTTTCTTTTCTTCAGTTGGAAACTTGTTTCTCTGCAGTACAGTCGTTATATCACTTTTCAGTTTTCCTGTATTCCTAATTGAGCCAGCAACACACATGTGATTTCTTTTCTTTTGTTGAAAACTTGTTCTTTGTTAGGAAAACTTGTTCCTAGGTTTAGGTTTAGGGTTAGGGTTAGGGTTAGGGTTAGGGTTAGGGTTAGGGTTAGGGTTAGGGTTAAGGTTAGGTGTTAGGGTTAGGGTTAGGGTTAGTGTTACAGTTAGGGTTTGGGTAAGGGGGTTAGGGTCAGGGTTAGGGTTAGGGTTAGGGTTTGGATAGGGTTAGGTGTTAGGGTTAGGGTTAGGGTTAGGGGTTAGGGTTAGTGTTAGGGTTAGGGTTACATCACTTTTCAGTTTTCCTGATATAATAATTGAACAGGCGACACGTATGTGAATTAGTTTACAAAGTTTTGCTTTGTGTTTCTATTCTTTCATTGAAAACTTGTTTCTTTGCCATACAGTTCGATATATCACTTTTCAGTTTTCTTGTATTCCTACCTGAGCGAGCGACACACAGGTGATTTAGTTTA